>CAMXCT020002476.1:16481-98745 GCA_947184155.2 Cladocopium goreaui | reverse complement strand
ACTTCACTTTTCTCTTTTTTTGTGGTCGGCGCCCGTTGCCTTTCGGCGGGTCGCACTTGAGACTCCCGAGTGGACCAGCAGGGATTCGAACCACCACCGGCAGTCTGTCAGCGCTGGCAAGACCAACGCCATACCAACTGAGCCATCGGGTCGTCCTACGCACTTCACTTTTCTCGGGGAGAAACCAGTTGATTCCATGATTCATCCGTCTGCAAAATCTGCGCATCTATACATTCACACTGACACAGGTTTCATCCCATACAGTTGAAAACATCCACCACACAGACAGCACAACATCACCTGTACATGACTACGAACATACAATTGCGCATGATGCAGAATTGTCAGAGCTGGCAGAATCATCAATACGGCAGATGCATCAATACGGCAGATCAAAGCCATATACTGCAGAATCATCAAATGCGGTAGAAAAATCAATGCATAAACGAAGTAGCCAAATACAGCGAATTGAAGCAAAGGCCACACCATAACTGTTGTAGAAAAGCCCCAACATGGCGCCATTTACCATGCAATACTCTACAAACTCAAAGCAAAACAAAAGAACTCTGACTCAAACTCAAAGGTATACCATGACCCCCGTTTGTTTGAAAGCCTTTGGGAACTTTGATCGCGATAGCCTCTTCTTTTTTCTTTTCAAGGAACATCGAAGCGGCAAAGTTTCACGACAACCATTGTTGCCACACATGGCATTGAAGGGGTCCATTGACCCGCGATGCCAAATGAAATCTGCAGACCAAAAGTGATGCTGAGCGTCCCAGCGTCTCTGCCACACTTTTGGCGTTCGGTTTTTATCAATTGTCCTATGTATGCAAACTTTCCGTGCTCTCTCGCTCAAATCTCCAGACAACAATCAGTGCTTCAGCACACACTCTCTTTCTCTCCCTCTTGAGCCAACGAATGTCGTTGGGTATTCAAATACTGTGCAAAGGTCACAAAAACCAAAAAAGTTGTTTTTGCAAACGGCAAACTGGATTCCTATGGAAGTAAAAACCTCCTGTTGATCCGGTGAACATGTGCTACGTTTCTGGATGACTTGGCATAATTTGGTGACAACAATGTCTTCTTTGCACACAGCTTTGGATTTGCTCCAGAGGGTGGGATAACATTTGGAATTGATATGTTTTTACATTACTTAATTAGTCATTAATCCCAATTGAAACATGCTCTTAAACATGTTAAACGACCTGACGGAAGCCATGAAGGCGTTAGACGGAAAAAAAATGGGATTGATATGTTTTTGGACGTTTTCTGGACTTTGCATGATGGTGCAAACGTTTTTGGTGCCAACGTTCATGGACAAGAACTTCAATGGTTGTTTACGAAATACACTTGCTGCATGCTTCGCATTTGCAAAAAGAATTTGGACGTTTTAGTGTTTTTTTCCCCGTCCAACGCCGTCAGGGCTTCCAGGTCGTTATACGTTCAATCGCAGCAAAAAGACGCATTGTAATTAATTTGGACGTTTTGGTGCGAGTCTTTTTTTCCTGGATGTGCATGTCGTTAGTCAACAAACAACAAACAATTTTTTTTCTACCAAAGTGCGTTTGCATTTTTTTTCTGGATTTTTTTTGGCCGGCGCCCGTTGCCTTTCGGCGGGTCACCACATTTGCATTTTTTTTCTGGAAGCTGCATGTCGTTTTACAACAATTTCGTGGAGAAGAAGAATGTTTTAGGAATTTGTGAGAAGTTAGGCTCAGGATCGCCCATCATGAATGGGATGGAAGCTGGAGGAGAACCAGGAGCAGAACGAAACACAGGTGCTGCAGGTAATTCGCCACAGGTCTGCGATGCAAGCGAACGCGCAACAGCACTTCCGGTGAGAGGCCCTTCAGGAAGGTACCTTAAGGGGGGAGCTTGAGAAATTGAATTTGAAGGCACCTTAAGGGGGCTTCGAAGAATTTGTCCAAGCCCTCTTAAGATACCTTCGAAGTCCTCGGCGAAGACCCCTTCAGGTACCTTCATCAAAGCCCCCTTAAGGTACCTTCGAAGGCTTCGAAGCCCCCTTAAGATACCTTCGAAGCCTTCGAAGCCCCCTTAAGGTACCTTAAGGGGGCTTCGGTTCCTCGTTCACCCCCCCCCTCCCCCCCCGTCCCCGGGAGAGAGAGAATGAAAAAAGGTGAAATCATGTAAGGAAGCTCTTGTCATGAAAGTGAGGGTAAAAACTCCCCCCCCGTCCCCGCTTCGGCAAAGGCTCAAGGTTCCCTTCGTCGAAGCACCCTTAAGGTACCTTCGAAGGCTTCGAAGCCCCCTTAAGATACCTTCGAAGCCTTCGAAGCCCCCCTTAAGGTACCTTAAGGCCCCCTTAAGGTAGCTTAAGGGCTTCGGTTCCTCGTTCACCCCCCCCTCCCCATCCGTCCCCCCTTCGGCAAAGGCTTGAGGTACCTTCGAAGTCTTCGGCGAAGACCCCTTAAGGTACCTTCGAAAGCTTCGAAGCCGCCTTAAGGTACGTTCGTCGAAGGCATGATCTAAAATCTAATTTGCTTGCCTTCCACAATGCCATGATCTAAAATCTAACTCTTTATTTAAACTTCCACCCCCTTCTTGCCTTCCACAGTGCCATGATCTAAATTCTAACTCTTTATTATAATTTTTCCTCCCCTTGCCTTCCACAATGCCATGATCTAAATTCCAACTCTTTATTTACACTTCTCCCCTTACCTTCCACAATGCCATGATCTAAATTCCAACTCTTTATTTACACTTCCTCCCCTGCCTTCCACAATGCCATGATCCAAAGTCAAACACTTTATTTAAACTTCCCTCCGCTTGCCTTCCACAATGCCATGGTCTAAAATCCAACTCTTGTTTTTAAAACTTAAGTCTAAAATCTGACTTTTTATGAACTTCCCCCTCCCTTGCCTTCCAAAATGCCATGATCTAAAATCTACTGTTTATTCAAAGTTCCACTCTTGCCTTCCACAATGGCATGATCTAAAATCGAACTCTTCAAAATTTCCCCCCTGCCTTTCCACCATGTCATGCTCTAAAATCTAACTTAAACTTCCCCACGCTTGCCTTCCACAATGCCATGATCTAAATTCCAAGTCTTTGTTTTAATTTCATCTCCCTGCCTTCCACAATGCCATGATCTAAAATCTAACTCTGATTTTAAACTTCCCTCCTTGCCTTCCACAATGCCATGATCTAAATTCTAACTCTTGATTTCAACTTCCCTCCCTTGCCTTCCACAATGCCATGATCTAAATTCCAACTCTTTATTTGAACTTCCCCCCTGCCTTCTACAATGCCATGATGCAAAATCTCACTCTTTATTTAAACTTCCTCCCGCTTGCCTTCCACAATGCCATGATCTAAATTCCAACTTTTATTTACATTTCCCCCACTTGCCTTCCACAGTGCCATGATCTAAATTCCAACTCTTTATTTACACTTCGCCCTCTTGCCTTCCACAATGTGCCATGGTCCAAAATCTAACTTAAAACTCCCCCCCGCTTGCCTTCCACAATGCGATGATCTAAATTCCAACTCTTTGTTTTCAATTTCATCCCCCTGCCTTCCACAATGCCATGATCTAAAATCTAACTCTTTATTTAACTTCCCCCTCCCAGATAAACCCCCTCTTGCTATTGAAGAATGGAACTTTATGCTAGACATACGCCTAGGTTGTGCGAGCATCTGTAAAAGGGTTGTCGGGCACATTCACTGGGAGTTTTTTTTTGGCGCCGCAACATTTCCTTTTCGTTTTGGACAGTTTGTGTCTCTTTTCACAGAGGTCATTTTTAGTTTCAATTTCTGGGAGACCGCTTCTATTGTTTCATTGGGCGAAGCCAAAAATGGCTTCATTTTTGGGATCAATTTTTGGCTTCGAGTTTGGAGCCAAAATCTATCTTTGTGGCGTTTGTGGCAGGTAATTCCCGATTGACTTGTGTTGGACGCGATCCATGATGGTGTATCCATGAGTTGACACATGCTGCCTTCTAGGCTTCAAGACGATGCAGCGGAACTGCAGAGGTACTTCCAAGTGTCTCCAAAGTTGCTGGGGTTGGCGCATTCTATTGGAGAAAGCCATGCCATGACCACACCTTCGATCTGCTGTGTTTTCATATGTACAAACGCCAATCAAACCTCAATTCTAGGCAGCGGGCGCGCAAAAAAGAAATTAATTGAACTTTCCTTTAAAATCCTGTCGCACCTGCTGGCATCGTCCGGCCCGATAGATTTGAGGTTTGAACAAGGTTTGCTTGAGGTTTGTACATATGAAAAACCAGCATGCCAGAGCTTTGCCACTTGAAGTGTTCCTGCCATTGTAAAGTGTCCGATGGGACGTGTATTCCGAGTTTGTTCGAGGTTTGTACATATGAAAACACAGCATGTTTTAGTACTGGCAGCCAGCGTGCTTTTCTTGAGTCTTTTCCGGGCGGGTTGATGCTTGCTCATGTTGCCGGAAGTGTTAGCACAGACTTCAATGTTTGAGAGAGAATGGCAAATCCATGTGTCTCACAGGCAGATTGCCATTCAGCAACTACTGCATCAGTAGTCTGGCTGCTGACTTTAGATTTCATCTTCACTCTATGTGTATCCCCTTGCCCCGGAATTTTAATATTGGATGTTGTGCAAACGAGAAGCTTCTTAGATTGATCGCACACCGGCGCGTTCGATTTTTTACGTTATGTTTGTATCAACATTGGTCTTAGGGGCAGGGGGGGGAGCTCGTTGAATCTAATTCAAACTTTGGAAAGTATTGTGATCCTGGAGACTCATGAGTGTACCTCCTCAGTACTGGTTTCGGCCCATCCTGTCTAAACTCATTGGCTCGGCCCGAGAGAGCGCTGAGGTGAGTGTGCCCAAGACATGCCCATCAAGCTCTGCGGCAAAGGACAGCGGAGCGGGTCCAGGGGTGAAGCTCGCCCTCTACATGACATGGGATGAGCACTGGGCGTAGCAACTGGCCGCACAAATGCAAAAAATGTGATTTTCTGTTGCCATCCATTCCTTCCACTGCTGTTTGGGGTCACTGAAAAGGTGACTAAGACTTTCCACTCCTTTCTTGGATCGTCTTCTCCGGTAGCTGCTGGAGTCCGGGAACCTATGGGGGCATCATGCGTTGGCTTTACTTGGGTGTGGTCGTGATCATTTTGTGTGGTGACATTTGATTTCTGTGTTCCACGTCCCTTGAGGAGTGATCATCTTGGGTGAAATGAATGGTCTCCGTGTCCGCATGGTTTCCACGTCACTCGGTGAGTGGATCTCCTCGGGAAATGAATGGTCACAGTCTCCTTGTCACCCGGTGAGTGGATCCACCTGTCCTGGGTTGGCCATCGGCGCATGGTGTGGAAAGGGTACCAGCCCAGGATGCGCCTGGTGCTTGCGGGGGGCCATGCTTCTGCGTGGTTTTCGCCTTTTTGGCGTGGCCCTGCACCGGGTGCCCAAAAGGTACCAAGCGGCGCAGAAACCACAAGCAATTAACATTGCGTGCCCGAAACGTTCCTGTGACGAAACTCCAGTGGAGGGAGCAAAGCAGGTGCTCCAGGCAGTTAAATTTGCTGCCAAAAACATGCCTGGTTTTCGCCTTGGTTTGGATGAAGACTTTCAAATGGCAGGATGTTTCCAGGAGCTCATCCATGGGTATACAGCAGGGCTAGTTGAACCATACATGATGCGAGGTCTCCAACCACTGGGACCGAGTCGCACTACGCTTGAAATGATCATTCCCTCTCAATCAGGGCTCACACCCGAGAAGAGGAAAGAAACAGCCACACTGTGCCCACTGGATTGGCCTTCCAACTACAGTCTATTGCGATTGTGGCATACCAATGGAAGCCTCCATCAAACGGAAGCGCGACTCAGGAATCAACTGTCGCACAGTCATATGTTTGCTGAGTGGACAGTGCATCTCCCAGAGCGTGTCTTATTCCAGCAACCTGCAGTTTATGTAGCGGGACATGCCTTGCAAACCAACCTGCGGGAACGAAACTTCCCAGACAGGAAAGTCCGCAGGAGGGTTCCTCCGACAGACCTGAATGATCATCAAAGGGCGATCCAAGCGCTAGCGTGCCGCTGCCCAACAAAGAGGGAACCCAGTCTCGTTTGGGCTCACCAACGAATGGCACGACACTATTACATCAGATAAAAAGCATCATTTGGAACATTTCACGAGAGGTATGACATGATCCCACGCTCACCCCAATTCACATCCCTCATAACCTTCTTGTGACCACCCCTTCTCTTCTCTTCTTTTCCCCACTTTTTCTGTTTCACTCCATGTCGTCTTACACAATCTGTGGCTTTTGTTTCATCAACAATTTCGGTGGGAGTTGGCTACTTCTACTCGGGCTTGTCGTCAGTTCCAAGATTACTGTCATACCGGTGTGTCTGTCCAAAGACGTGACAGGTGCACCGGTATGCAGCAGGGTGCTCAGCTCCTCCTCATTTATAATTGTCAGGTTTATCGTGTTAGCATGCCCGACCCCTACCTATCCAGACCGCTCAAACAGTTGGTAGCCACATTCATGTGTAGTAGGTGTGAGTGCTAGCTCAGGTCTAACAGATCGGGCAGGATGGATTACCTTTGCACTGGTAATTTGAATGTGTTGTCCAGTCGAGAGCTTAGAGTTTACTAAGATCTCTTCCACCATGATGCCTATTGCACTGGCGTGTGCTCTCGCAGTTTGCCTGACAATCATAGATGGGTTACGAAATGATTGCTCCCACTTTCTGACCTAGTATTGACGAGACAACCCCTCTCCCACCCTCCCCACTAGTTAAGGTAGTTGAATTCGTTTACTAATCCCTAGTTTTTGCCTTTAGTAGAGCTACCTTAGGTATTGGTGCCTTGTATTGTGGTTCTGTTTTTGTTAATTTGTTTCCTGCCTGACGTGGCCCCCCCTCCCCCTCGGATGGTCCTCTTTGGCGCCTTGGCCCAGGTTTTACTGGTCCCTCCCTCTGGGTATCGTTGCTTCCGGCGACGGCCTGGTTGTCTTGCCTCTGTGCGTGGAGTGTTGTGGCGCATTGTCTCCCCTCCTCATTGTGTCTCATGGCAACAAAGGCCTTTGGCCCTGTGTGGGGATCTTTTCCCTCTACACCATGCTTCCTGTGTTGTTGGGGTGCTGTGTGCTCCCTCACTGAGGTATTCATCATCGTATGATCCTTGGCCCCTCTCTGGACTCCGCTAAGGCACGTTCGTACTCCTCCTGTTGCGGGTGTGTCATGTTCTCCCTCTGTCCTCTGCTGCCTCCTGGCTCCTCTCCCCCCCTTTTTTATTTCTGCCTGGTTTTGTGGTGTGGCGGGTGTAGTGCTTTGGCCGCCCCCCTCTCTCTGCTTCCCCCCCTTGATGGCAGGTTTCTTGTTGGTTGCTGCGTGTTGTTTTGTTTCCTCTTTTGCCTGGATACCGAGGATACTGCCCCGCACCATAGCTCGCCGTCTCACCCTTGCTACACTGGTCTCATCTTTTTGTGACTAAGGACTCGTCCGAGGTGGGGTAGCCCTTCACCGCTCCCCCCTCTCCTCCAATTGCATTCTTTTAGAATTTGTTTGTGTTTCTCTTGTGCATCTTTCTTCGGCTTCTTATTGGGGAGGGCCCTTCTCCCTTTATTTTGTTTCTGCTTTTGTTCCGAGAGGGGCGGTAGATTCCCGGTAGAGCCATGGACTAGGCTGCACTGCAGTGAGCTTTACTGGCGCTGTCCAGTTGAGCTTCCTGCTGTTCAGTCTGGTGCGCCCGCGCGCAGCAAAGCCTGCCCACATGGTTCGCTGTGCGGATGTTCTGTAGTGCCTTGGCAGATGGCCCACTCGCAGGGAGAGTGGCCTGGTCTGGAATACACTGCTGACTTTCGGTGCGTCTGGTCCTCTCCGCAGGCTCTTGCTGGGACGATGACGCCTAGTGACTCCTGTCAGAGAATCTGGTGCTGGCGCAGTGAACCATTTCAACCTTCATAGCTTAGGGGGACGAGTTCAACCGCAATGCGAATGCAACCTTCGCTTAAATGACGGCAGTAGCATACTGGTTGTGCTCACGAGCCCATGCTATGGTCAGAAGCTTCGCCTGTCTGTAATGGCCGTATAGTGCCGGTCAGGCTTTTTCAGTCACCATTTTACCCACTGCCCATTAGGGTCTTGGGCCCTGTGCTATTGGCGGTTCCTGTGAGGGCTCACACCATCTGGCATGACTTACAGGCCGTCAGTACTCTCCTCCCCACCTAGGGGAGGAAATAGATCACAATCCCTTGCGGCGGCGTATATTTAACGGAACAGACTGACTTGTGTACGCTGAACGATGCAGGATGAACAGCAGCGATGCGGGAGTTGCTATATTGACAAGACGTCTCTACAGGTGGCCTCTGTCGTGCTACACATCAGTTTGCCTGCAACACTGGACTCTCTTATCTGTTCTCAGGTGAGACATTCTGGGCGGTCATGTACTATATGTCACGCACTGCCGCAATGTTAATTAGTTTGCATGTTTTTGAGGATGATACGGTGGCTAAGGTCACTGTATCGAAGGCAAATCTGGATGCGTTTTTTTTCGGTTTGTTGGGCCCTGCCCCGTTCTTTGTTGCTTCGCTGTTTTGCTTTGAGGCGAAACGCAAATCTGGCTGGGGGATTTGCGGGTCGTTTTTGGTTGTTTTGTTGGTTTTTGTTTGGTTTTGTTTTCGTGATGATTTGCCAAAGTTTTTGGACCACACGTGTCCTTGTACATTACTGCTTTTCACTGCTTACGCAATTGTAAGGACCGAGCCTAGTGCGACATCGGCCAAACCGGAGGAAAAAAAAAAATTAAACTTCCCCCTCCTTGCCTTCGACAATGCCATGATCTAAATTCTAACTTTTATTTAAACTTCCCCCCTTGCCTTCCACAATGCCATGATCCATGACAATGCCATGATCCAAAGTCAAACACTTTATTTAAACTTCCCTCCGCTTGCCTTCCACAATACCATGATCTGAAATCTAATTCTCTTGCCTTCCACACGACTGCCCCCAGGCAGTCGGTGAGAGGCCCTTCAGGAAGGTACCTTAAGGGGGGAGCTTGAGAAATTGAATTTGAAGGTCCGTTGAGGAAGGCTTCGAAGCCCCCTTAAGGTGCCTTCGAAGCCTTCGAAGCTCCCTTAAGGTACCTTCAAAGGCTTCAGCCAAGGCTTCAACGCTCGAAGCCACCTTAAGGTACCTTAAGGGAGCTTCGAAGGCTTCGAAGGCACCTTAAGGGGGCTTCGAAGAATTCGTCCAAGCCGCTTAAGATACCTTCGAAGTCTTCGGCGAAGACCCCTTAAGGTACCTTCGTCGAAGCCCCCTTAAGGTACCTTCGAAGGCTTCGAAGCCCCCTTAAGATACCTTCGAAGCCTTCGAAGCCCCCTTAAGGTACCTTAAGGGGGCTTCGGTTCCTCGTTCACCCCCCCCTCCCCCACCGTCCCCCCTTCGGCAAAGGCTTAAGGTACCTTCGAAGGACTGCCCCGTCCTTGCAGACCTTGTCCCATCAGACTTTGTCCTACCTGACCTTGTCGGAACAGACCTTGTCCATGCAAGCCTTGAACTGGCAATCCCTGACATGCATTGCAACTTCTACATCCATGACCTTGACCTCCAAGATAACCTTGATTCTGTCCATAGTTTCGAGGGTCCATTAAACCACCTCATGGGTCCATAAGATCCAAAAACGTTCTGTGCAGGAGGGAGAATGTGAGCACCACTACCAACTGAGCTTCCGGCAGCAACTAAGTTCTGAGCTGGTGTCTGCATTGCTGTTCCCTACTGCTGCCTGCATGTCAAGGACAGGCATGGGACAAGACATTGGCAGACTGCAAGATGTGGAGGCTGATGGGAGGTTTGGAACCAATGCAGTAGTTGCAAGAAAGACAAGTTCTAGGTGAACAAACACGCCAGGCTAGAGGTGTACCTGAGATGTTTGGACAAAGGACCACCAGTGGATTTCCTCAAAGTATGGATCCAATGCACGTACCAGGATCATCCGGGGAATTCGTAGATGACGTATTTGCTAAAAATGAGAAGTGGCTGGGAACGCCCCCAACTCCGGAGTGGACCAGTAGAGAGGCAGAAATCTTAGGGTGGCAAGCTTACATCTAGAGCATGCGCGCAGATGGCCAGACCCGTTGAACTGGAATCAGCTGAATGTGAATCAACGTGCACGCAGCCGACGTCCGATGGCCATGCTGAGGAATGCTTTTGCAAGTCATCCAAGGACTTTGACGCTGATCAATGCGTTCAGTGAAGGGATCAATCTATGCAATGCAGATGTTGGTGTGAACACAGAACTGCAAGCTTCGAATGGCTTTGAGTTGGTACGACAACTGACCCTGGAGTACAGCATCAGGACCCGGAGTGAAGCACTTAGTTTCAGGACAGCCTTAGCTGGGAAATCTTTTGCACTGCATGGGAATGAAACCAGTGCAAGTACCATTGTCACGGACACAATCAGGAAGATAGATTTCGAGATGGCTAGGTATTCTAAGTTGCTGGGAACACTGTCAAGTAGAATTGATGCTGCAGGGTTGCATGTAGCTGAAGCTGATTTGGTAGCTGTGTTGCTACGGAGTTTACCAGATGCAGTGAGAACGTTTTGTCTGCATCATACTGGAGGTGAATCATATCATGCATTTCGTGCCACAGCCTTGCGTTGGGAACAGCAGCAAGAAGAACTTATATCAGGTGAACCAGGTAGAGGTATCTGATGAATCAACTGCACACTATGACATGTCTGCAAGTGATGGGGATCGGAATTGGAATTTGGACGCTGTAGGCGGTGTGAAGTGTGGAACATGTGGCAGTCGAAAGCACATTTCCCCCCCCCCGTTTGAAGGGGGGTTCTGATTTCTCAACATCACGGCTTCGTGATCGCGGCTGACAGATGAGATGATGACTACTATGTCCATGAAGGCCCATTGACGAGTCGATCTGAGAGGACTCTGAGAGAGGTTTTATCGTATCCCTGCTTTCGTGTACAGCTTGGCTCATGCTAGGGTTAACTCCCAAGCTAAGGCCTTCATGTCTGCCTGGACAGCCGTGATCCCTAATTCATGTGGCATGTTTTTGATAGTGATGCAGTGGATAAGCCACTGCGTCCAATGGCAAATCGATTCGGTGGGTGTTTTTGTTTGGGCTCTGGCCCCGTTTTGTGGGTTTTGTTTTGTTTCTGCTGTTTGCTTCACTGTTTCCGCTGGCGAAACGCAAGTCTGGCTGGGGGATTTGCGGGTCGTCGTTTTTGGTTTGGTTGTGGTTTTTGTTTTTGTTGCTTCAATCGGTTTGCCGACTCCAAGGACCTTTTGTCCTTGCAATTTGTATTTCCTGCTTACTCTCATGTAAGGACCGAGCCTTTAGCACGACATCGGCCACACTCGAGGAAAAAAAAAGTGGCAGTCGAAAGCACATTTCAAATGCATGTGATGTTGATTTGTCAAAACTGAAATGTTTCAAATGCCAGAAATTCGGCCACATTTCTGCGAATTGCCCCGAAAGGAAGAAAGGAAAAGACGACAACAGGCAGGTGATCAAAGGTAAGGGCAAGCAGAAAGGAAAGAAAGGCAAAGGCAAAGGTAAAGGTTTTGGCAAGAAAGGAAAAATGAACGAAGTAGGACACGAAAATGACTATGACGGGACTGACATGTGGTGGCAAGATGATGGATCTTGGTGGGAAGATCAATCTTGGTTTGAAACGTCACAAGTATGGGATGGCAATTGGGATGAATCATGGGACTATGCATGGATTGAAGGTCAGGAGAGTTGGGACGAGTCATGGAGTTGGCCTGCAATTGAGGACCAACAGCCAACTGCAGGTGCTGCAAGTAGCACGCAGGGCATCCAATCTCTGGTGCTGAGTCCATTGATTTCCGATGTTTTTGCCAGTTTTGCAACAGGTTTGACGGTTGAAACAGACAGTTCAAACGAATCTGAAACAGTTTGCAGCCATTTTTCATGTGACGAAACCGTTTTTCACGTTTCACTTTTGGGTTTGCAGTGCTTGGAATCAAACAGACTGTTTTGCAATTTGTGGGAATTGCATGATTATCAGTGATGATTTCGGTGCAAACTTGGAACGATGTCATTTGCGAAACGTGAGACTGAATTATTTTTTCAACAGCCTACCACCAGCATGTTTTATTTTTGAACCCGAGTTTTTCGAAGGAGGAGTATTCGTTCCATTTTCTGACAGTGACTCTGCATGTTCATTTGTTGTGGACCAGCCCACAAACTATGGAGATGAAGCTGATGACAGCTGCACGGAAACAGAAACAGAGACAGACATGTGCCAGTTGTGGAATTTGAACTTTGGATGGGTGCATGAACAGACCCCTCCAGTTGACTCTAGTCTACTTTGTGCCATGTCTGCATCAGGAACCAGTGTTTTGTCAGGATCTTTGCAGGAAACTTCGCATCGTGTCACGACCTTTGAGTGCGGTTTGCAAGGTATTGAGGTTGAAGGTGACACTCCAGTTTCTCAAGATCTTGTTTCATCCAACTGTCATCGAATTGAATTGAAAAGGGTTGGAACCTCAACTTTTTTGAACGTGCAAGACACAGTTTCTCACTCATTTGAACTGCATAGGTATTCACCAGTATTGCATCCACTTTTATCTGAAATTATGATGGGAGATGAAAGCCCGCATTGGTGGAAAAGAAATGACAATTTGGGAAGATTCCCAGTGTATCGTCAAGCCAAGCTGAAATGCCTTGTTGGCGGAATTAGCCATAACATCATTTCAACGAACACTCTTTGTGATTGCGGTTGGGAATTCAACCAGAATTCACAAGGCACTGAGGTTACTCACTCTGCAACAGGTTTGCGGTTAGATGGTGTGTGTAACTTCGGAGGATGTCCATGGGTTAAACTTGACCCTGCATGGATGTACCAGGATTCTGAATCCACTGCACAACAGGGTGAATTTGTGATGTCAGAAGGTGTGAATGCAGTGCACGACGGTGCAAACTTGAATCCTTTAAGCCGTGCAGCGGAAGCTGCATTGGAAACTCACCGAATGCAAGGGCATGTGCCCTACGATCCACGTTGTTCCATTTGTGCAAGAGGCAAGTCGACATTCCAACATCGTCGACGCCGAGAAGGTACTCTTGAAACGGAAGTGCAAGCTGATTTTGGGTTTTTGACCACCAGAGGTGAAATGGTTGATGATGAAGCTGAAGGACAAAAGGGGCTAGTTCTGACTGAGCTCTCAACAAATTGCGTTGGGTATGTCATTGTAGGACAGGAGACTCGAACAGTGAAGAATCAAATTTGCAAGTGGCTGGATCATTTCGGCCTTGCTTCTTCGACCTCTTCCGTTGTCCTGCATACGGATGCTGAACGTGCTGTTTCAGAATTAGTTGGAACCAGCTCTGACAAATACACTTTCCTTGTTAGACGACTCAAAGAATCCCTTGCAGTGTTGCGTGCAGAGATGAATCAAGGAGGTGCTGATGTTTGCTTCACTGAACGTGGCCTGCATGATGTTGTGACATACATTGCACTGAGCCACAACCATTTCTCAAAGGCTCGTGGAACTGATTTTTCCCCACTGGAGTACTCTACACAGCGGAAGTTGTCTCGACCTTCCTTTGCAATGTTTGGACAAAGTGTCCTTGCTGAGTTGCCCAGTAGCATGCGAGCCCAATCACCCAATGAAACTCGAAGCATTGAAGCTTCGTTTGTGCACTCAGGCTTGGATACTGGACCAATAGTGCAAGGTGCAATCAGAATTGACGGAGAATTAGTTCTGAAGCGCTTTGTTGCAAGGAATGTCAAGCCAATCACTCCAATTGTGTGGAATCAAACCATTGGTGATCAACTGTTTTCTGAGATTGAAGGTGGTGGACAAGCTCAAGAAGTTCTTCCTGCACGTCCTGGTGTGCATGTTGAGCCAGCTGCACCCAATGTGGAGAGACCCAGATTGCCTGATGTGGAGACCAATCAGCCTATGCATGATGATGTTGTTGAATACCC
Source organism: Cladocopium goreaui (assembly GCA_947184155.2). NCBI lineage: Eukaryota > Dinophyceae > Suessiales > Symbiodiniaceae > Cladocopium > Cladocopium goreaui. Next base: position 84,824 of record CAMXCT020002476.1, on the reverse strand, counting down.
TGACGGTGCACCAGGTGAGTTGGTCAGAGAAATGAAAGAATCAGACCCGAGCTATCGAGCTCCAATCCAACGAAAGAGACCGGTGGAGTCCGCTCCATCGCAACCCCGGAAGCCAGGTGAGTTGAAGATTGCCAGACAAGAACCAATTCGTGCATCTACTTCTGATGGACCTGCACTTCCAAAGGCCTCTCCGACTGTTTCTCCCAAGTCTCCGTCTCCGTCACCAGATGTTGCAAGACCTGATGTGCGTGTGTTTCCAAAGACACCCAGGTGTCCTGCATGTGATTCTGGTATGGATGTCCCAGGAATTAGGCATAATGCTGAATGTAAGAGAAAGAGAGCTGCATTTGAGGCGAGTGAAACTCACAGTGCAACTCCTGTTGTTGTGCCTAATGTTGCAAGACCGAGACTTGAGGTTCAAGACATGGAGGTTGAAACTGAAACAAGCCCGGCTCCGGTCGGCGCAGGTTCAGATCAGGTTGGTCCAACCATGGAAAGTGAAGGTTCAGGCGTGAAAAGGGAAGCAGAAGAATCCGTGCAAGATCTCGACGATGAGATGGCCCGCTGAGCGTGAGCGTGGGGCTCAGATCCCAATGACTATAGATCTTTTTGTCATGGATGATGCATGTCATGCTTTAGGACCAGTTGCATGGAGTTTGGAACAAGGACCTGAAAATGCACGAGCCACAGCTCCAGAATTGTTTGATGCTGAACTGAATTCGATCAAGTTTGCACAAGGCAAGGACCATACATGTGTGAAAGTGAAACTTGGTGGTTCTGAAGTGCTTTTGTGGAAACCTGACGAAGTGATCGACGATAGTTCACTCATGCAATTAGATGTGGATCTTGGTTTTGAAGGAATGAAAGAAGAAATTGGGAATTTGGAGAAATGTGGTGCTGGAAAGGTCATAGGACAGGCTGAGGTTGATGCGTTGAAGAAGAAACACCCACTCATGCGTGTCATACCAAGTAGATTGGTTTTCAGCATACAAAAGTGAAACACGGGTTCGTGTTAGGATTGTGGCAAAGGATCTGAACAAAGGAATTAGTGCACGAAAGCTGGGAATTTCGAGCCCAACACCGAGCATTGAGGGACTGCATTTTGTCCTCACTCTCGCTGCGCAACGGGCTCTACGACTCAAAGGACTTGACGTTTCCCATGCATTCATGCATTCTCCACTTCCTCACGGCCTCGTGATTGTGCTGAAGCTTCCTCTCTCAGTCTCTATGCCTGATGGATCACAAGCCTACTTGTTACTCTATAAAGCCTTGAACGGCCTGCGAGATGCGTCTCTGCATTGGCTTAATTTGCTGAGTGACAGCATTCGTGGTGTTGGACTCACTTCGGACGAAGTGGAACCATGCATTTATCAAGGTGTTGTCAATGGTGAAACTGCCTTGCTTTTTGCCTATGTGGATGATCTACTGCTATGTTGCCAATCTGAGAAAGCCGAGAAGATTGTAGAGAAAGCGATTGGCAAAGCTGTGCCCTTGAAGGAGACCGGAATCATCCTTCCTGCACGCCATGAGTCATGGTGGTGGACAATTAATTTTCATTGGTAGGCATGTGCATAGAGGCCTGGATGATGACTCCTTGACCATTGGTGTGGATCCGAAATTCCTGAACACAACGTTCACGGACTCCAACATCACAAAAGGTTCGGCTTCAGTGCCGGATGTTGCTGGGATCTTGGACAAGGCCATGGGCGACAAGAATTTGATGCAAGAACTATCTCCCTCTGCATACTCACGTTTCCGACGTGCTTTGGGCAAACTACTTTGGATGGCTCAATCAAGACACGACCTCAAGCTCTACCTAAGCCTCATTGGAAGTCAGCAAGCCAAACCGAATCAAGGCACGGAATCTGCAATTCGTGCATTGCTTAGATTTCTGTTTGAGGATGTAGGAACTTGTTTGAGATTACCCTCTCCTGAATATGAGAATTTGATGATTGGCCCTGCAAGACATTCAATCCTGCATTCATTCTCTGATGCATCCTTCGCTCCATACAGATTCAATGGTAGGAAAGGTATCTCAGGTGGAGTTGTGTTTTGTGAAGGTGAATTGGTTAGGTCATTGGCTCGTCAACAACAGTCAGTTTCCTTGTCTTCATGTGAAGCAGAATTGTATGCATTGCAGATGGTTGCCCAAGAATCGGTTGCATTCAGTAATTTTTGTCACCGTGTGTATATCGGAATTGGAGAGATGAGAGAAAGAGATGTTCCTCAAATTTTGCTGGAATCTGACAGCTCTTCAGCGTTGCAGCTGTTAGTAGGACAGGACATTCCCAAGAGAAGTCGGCATGTTGAAATTAGAATGGCCTGGATGAAAGCCAAAATTAGTTCCAACGAACTGCTGGTTGAACACCGAGCTGGAACTGACAATGTGGCAGATCTTTTTACCAAGTGTTTGGGGACCAAGGACTTTCTCAGGCATCGGACAAGCTTAGGATTCGAAGTCCCAGAAGTACCTGCAAAGGACCTGCAAAGAATTAGGGATGTCATGCTGTTCAACAATCGGGTGGACCAGAAACAAGACATCGCCTTTGTTGAAGTTTGTTGCGGGACGAATTCAGCACTTAGGGAAGCCTGCAAGGTAGCCAGAATGCCCTACATCGGTATCGTCAAACGAATGGAAACTGCTGATATGTTTCAGAAAGTGAGAGAATTCGTTGAGGTACAACAGCAGCTAGGGTACAGATGGGTGCATGTGCATGCTTCCACACCGTGCAGTTCAGGATCGCCCCTCAAGAATTTTTCAGCACAAATTGAATCTGATGCTGACAGGTCCTGGAAAGGTATCACGGACAACGTTTCTAAGTATTTGTTGCTGGGGAATTCACGGTCATTTGAGTTGCCACGAAACAACAACATATGGAAACGAGACGAAACGAAACGTGTGTTGAAACAGTGCGGTTTGCAATTTGATGCTGAAGTGTTTTTGTGCCAAACTGGAATGCAAGCTTCAAATGGCTTGCCAGTAGGAAAGGTTTTAATCTTTTGTAGTGCTAGCCGGTTTCTGCAATTTGCTGACAAAGCGTTTTGGCTGGTGTGAATGCGACAAGCACGCTGGCATGTATGATGTCAATTGGACACAAACAGGTGCGTACAACAAAGAACTTGCAAAAGCCATTTTGGCTGGTGTGCGTGCTGGCAGGAAAGAACCATGATTGCGTGCGTGTGCATCACAACCAGATGAAAGTTTTTTGACCTGCAAGTGCATGAGTTTCCATAGGAAATTTGCGTGGCAGGTGGGACTGTTTTTGTTGCACGTCTCCGGACGTCGTCAGTCAGTCAAGCTTAAAAGGGGGTGTGCAACCTTATTTCATTTTTTTAGGCATGGAGAAACCGGAGTTTTGTTTTGCATGTCTTATTTGAAATCAAATCCAAACCCAATCAAAACGAAACTTGCAGTTGATGTCAAACACAGTCATGTGAAGCACTGCAGTCATGTGGAACACAGCTTTTGTTTTCGCGAATCACTGGCGAGCGCGAAGCACTTTTTTTGATGAAACACTGCAGTGATGTGAAGCACAATTCACGTGATGTCAACGTGTGCATTTCAGTTGAGTTTTGTTTTTCATGTCTGTGGACACATTTGGACAGGGTTGGACTTAAGTTTATGTTGTTTTTGCAATGTTTTGGATGAAAGGCACGTCAGTCGAAATGCAATGCCCTGCACGCACTAAGGATGTCAGGTACATGTCACAACTCACACGCCCAATCCAACATTTGCGGAGTTTAGGACCCTCAAAACGGCTAAACTGCGGTACTCGACTCTGGGTGCGTGTGTGTGTTGAAACAGCTTTCAATTAGGAATTAGATCGACTGACGCAATGGCTCGAAAGTATGGACAACGGCACTGGCCGCCAACTGATGCAGGCCCCTATGGGCACTCTGGATCGAATTCGATGAATTCACAGCAGCTGCCGTATGATCCCAACGATCCGGTGCTTGGGACAGATATGACGCAGGGAGAATGGGACCAACTTCGTGCACTCATGCGCAAAGCTGAGGAAGGTGGGAGGATAAACGAACTCTTGACTGTGCACAAGAAAGAGGTCAAGAATGCTCCCATGAACAGACCGTACCCACCTGACGATGAATGGCAAGAGTGTGAAGAAGGTCACCAACCAGAGAAGAATTCATCTGGGAATTCAACTGCGCCAGCAGCTACTGGCAAGGCTCCTGCGGGTGCTTTGTGGCCAGAGGCATACAGTGACGCTTCTTGGAAGGTGCCGCCGACAACTCCACCGAAGAATTTGCAGCAAGGGGCAAGCTCTGGGATTCGTGATGCACGTGAATACCACAAGAAGTGGCAAGACCGCCCCTACGATCCCAATGACGACCCCTGGATTGAAGATGTGGAGAAAGATGAGAAGCCAAAGGATAAGCCTGTGATTCAAATCTATGGGAACGTTGTGCAAAAGAATGCGGACCTTGCAGAGGCTAAGGCTGCTGCTGCTGCCATTGCAGCCATTGCACAGCAATACTGCGCTCCGGATGAGGGCAATGCAGCTGGTTTCCCAAAATTCAATGCACAGGTGCCTATTCCGCCTCCTGCAAAGGCCGATCCACCAGTACTTCCTGCCGCAGCTCTTGGAAGTGAACAGTCATACAATGAACAAAAGGGCAAAGGCAAGGAATTCGAGAAAGGTGGAAAGGGCAAAGACGTTGAGAAGGGTGGAAAGGGAGAATTCGGCAAAGGTGGTCACAGCGACAAAGGCAAGGGCAAAGAATTCGAGAAAGGTGCAAAGGGTGAGAAAGGAGACAAGGGAAAGGGAAAGGAACCACAGTTTCCTGGACCCAAGGCCTCGGGCCATTCCTCCAAGTGTGCACGCATCTCAGAAGAGCCACCTGAAGTGGTTGAACCGAATTCAAACAAGATGCCAGATGGTGCAATGACAGACGGCTCCAAGCGTCGTCATGAGGCTGTGATGTCCGCCTCTGACAGTGAAGATGGGCTTGGAAGCTACTCCTTCATCTCCGACACCGGGGACTCACCACCGCTCTTACTGAGCTTTCCCACTGGATTGCCAGGCACTCACAAATGGGCAGACAACTGGGAAGATGCTGATGTTAATCACGAAGAGGTGGATTTCTCAGTGCCAAAGCCTGCATGGATCAGGGACACATATCACTGGTCTTGCACGCTATTGAAGATGGGAAAATTCGCTGCATCGCCAATTACATTTCATGCCTTTGTTGTCAAGGTCTTCAACAAGAGTGCAGATGAATGTCGCTACGCCAAGAAGATGATCGGACAATTCAGGAAGAAGTTGACTTCCACACCAAGGACACAGGGTCCTGATTTCTGTGCATGTCTTATGCACTGCCGAGTTGACGCATTCCTGAACGCTGGCTACATGTACCAGCGTGAGTTCGAGTGGCGTTGAATGCTGGAGGTCTATGAGACATTGCATGCCCAAGCCAATGGTTTTTTTGTGCAATGTGCCTGGAATTCACTGGTATGGATGCTCTGTGCAGAATCTATGGGACTTCTTTTATGATGGGCCGGACTGCATGGAATCCGTTGCAAGGTGATTTCAACTTGGCACTTTGAGTTCAACTTTTCTGCATCAATGAGTATGCGGACACAGACAACATCAATGACACAGGAATAATTAACGTACACAGGTATTTTTGATACATCTGGAACTGCTGGGAAGAGATGACTTCGTGTGCGGATCTTCACAATGGTTTTGCAGATGAGATGGATACATATTTTTGCATTGTGTTGCATGTCGTGAACTTTCTTGGCTGTACTGCATGGAAATCGTAGCAAAAGGGGGTATGGAAGTATAAACTCCCGTTGATACGGTGAACATGTGCTACGTTTCTGCATGACTTGGTATGGCAACTGGAATTTGGTGACAACAATGTCTTCTTTGCACACAGCTCTGGATTTGCTGCAGAATGGTGGGATAACATCTGGGATTGATATGTTTTTGGACGTTTTCTGGACTTTGCATGATGGTGCAAAGGTTTTTGGTGCCAACGTTTATGGACAAGAACTTCAATGGTTGTTTACGAAATACCCTTGCTGCATGCTTCGCATTTGCAAGTGAATTTGGACGTTTTGGTTTTGGTGCGAGTTTATTTTTCCTGGATGTGCATGTCGTTTGTCAACAACAACAAACCAATTTATTTTTCTGCCAAACTGCGTTTGCATTTTTTTCTGGAAGCTGCATGTCGTTTTACAATAATTTCGTGGAGAAGAAGAATGTTTTAGGAATTTGTGAGAAGTTTGAGATGGTTTTGGAGAGTTTGTGGTGAATTCAACACATGTGAATTCACCCCAATGGAAATGGACAACAGTTTGAGTGTGAATGGATGAGAATTTGTTTTTCCGTTTTCCGCTGCCATTGCCAAGACGGCAAAGCTGAAACAAGAGCGACACAACACAGTGCATGGTGCATGTCAAACAGACTACTTTGTCGTTTCGTTTTCCTGTGTGGAAAAGAGTTGAGCGACTGGTGCAGTGCAAGCCGTTGTTTTGGGTTTTTTTGTGTTTCTTTAAGCACTCGACGTGGCGGAGGCCGACCCCATTGCGTGCGTTAGCGACTAGTGGTTGTAATTAGGTCTGTTTGGAAATTCGCAATTCCAGTCTTGACGAAATTTCTAAAAGCAATCCACTAAGGATCAAAAGCTTTCATCCTTCTCTAAAACTGTTGAAATGTTTCCAGGCGGTTCAAACTAAGGTCAGTTTTCTACAAAACATCACAACTCTCAACTACAAAGCATAACAAGTGCAACCGCAGTGAGCATGATACGTCCAATCGTAAGCTTGTCATACCAAAACCAGATCATCCGAAGATGATATTCAGCAAAATCTCAACGACGCAACGCGATGCGCTCATTCATTCACAATGTTGTCTATCATCAACACAACCAAATACGAAGTCATACACATGCAACTGATCTCTCAGCGTCCACTGATGTATATTTTCGCACCCCTTTCGATGAGTCAGAATGGAAACCTTTCTTCCAAACGTAGTGCAGTTCATATGCATTCCAGATTGACATAGCGTCCCATCCGATTCCAGACAAAAACTAACTGGCTTCTGCAGCAGAATGCAACAAAATCATGATGTTTCTTCCTGTTGCTCAATCCAACAAAGTGCAATCGCACGACAATAGAATTTGGCAAACTTACATGAGTATCTTTCCGTCATAGAACAGTTGACCTGATTCAATGAAGCATGGTCCTGAGTGCACTTACTTAGACTCAAATCTTCGTTTAAGACCCAGTACCTGATCCGTACATGCAATGCGAAAGACTTAACCGAATAGGCTGATTCTGACTGGTCACCAAACCCATGGCACATGAGCACGATCGGTACACTTGTGCATGTCATGGTCAGTCAGAAACTTCTTATCTCTCGTCTGACCAAAAAACGGTTTGTTTTCAGGTCACATGTGAAATATGACATCTGTGGTGAGATGAATCCATTGGATATTTTCTGCATTGGAGAAAGTGAATTTGTTTTTCACCTACCGTGATGGTTGACATCGAATTTGCACGTTTCATATTTTGCACGTTTTATTGGAGATGACGAAACCAACAACGATATCTTTTCGTCTTCTTTGAGTACTGTGATTGCACGGAGAACACAGTGAGGATTTGAATTCGTAGAGTGACATGGAAAATCAACATATTTTCCATATCTAGTTTTCGTCGACGAAGACCACGAAGTGCACGAAGGAATCGGAAGAAGATCGTAGAATTCATTTGTGACTTCGGAAGAAGGAACTTTGTTTGTTTGTCTCTCAATGATGACGGCGAGAGAAACGTTCTGAAAGGCATTCAGAACTGGAGTTGCCAGATCTGAGGGAGACATCATAGAACATGTTTTGGTGCTTGATTTTTTTTTGCCGGCGCCCTGTGCCTTTCGGCGGGTCACCACTTTGAGACTTACTCGTCTACCACGTCACGATCGCGGCAGAACATGTTTTGGTGCTTGAAATGTTTCAACGTTTTTCAAACACTCAAACTTATTTAAACAAACAAGCCATGTCTTGATGTAAAGACTTTTTGTGACGACATGTGTTTTTGATCGCTTTTGTGAAGCTGGCAGTAAGATGCTAACTGGCGACTCCGCATCTGTTTTGTGTCAAGAAGTGACACACCAACAAGAACCAAAGCGACATGAGCAGAGACATCTTCTTTTGTTGCTTGTATGTGTGTGTGGTAAAAGTGGCTGAGCTCTGGGATCAGTTGACTTGCTGGGGAGGCCCGTATTTGCGTGTCTAATTTGTCTTGACATTTTTGGGCCCAAAAATAGACCCTTCTGAATGACAGGCCGAAGTAAAAGCTGTCCAAACGACCACCTCTTGGACTCCTGAGCTGGCACAAGTGCATGTGACAGATGATGAATATCATGCGTTTCAGGATCAAAATCAACTCCAAGAGCACTGGAGTACTGCTGAAGGATGATGATGATTGGAAAAGAACTACTGAGCGGATTCTAAGAGTGCCCTGAGAGCCTTAGGTGTTGGACATCACTTCTCACTTTGGGTCCTTTTCACCTTTGGTTTCACACTTGTCTCACCACTTCAGTTGCTACACGGCATTGTCGTTGCTGGCAACTTAAGTGTTACCTCGTGAGTGGTCATGCCTGCACGGCTTGCTCTATGTGATCTCGGGGCTCCTACAGTCGCAGGGGGGAGGTGTGGTTTCCGCATAGTGCTGTTTTGCTTTACTCACACCTGAATATGGCGATGTCTGTGATGTTCGTGTTTTCGGTTCTGCCTTTGCTTTACCTGCCATACCAATACAAGCGATGATACAAGGATATCACGTTTACTCAATTACTGATGTTACATAACTGGTCTGCCGGTGACTTTTCCCCTTCTCGGTTTGTTTTGTGCTGTGTGTTTTGGCTTGTTTTGCTTGTGTTTTTTCTTTGGTTTGGTTTTGTTTTTCGGTTTTTAGGCAATCTCGTCGCGTAGTGGTATAATGCCCGTCTCAGGACCGTGCATAGACAGCTAGCCGCGGATCGATTCCCCCCGCGTACGGGGCCGCGATCGTGACGTGGTAGACGAGTAAGTCTCAAGTACCGTAGACCCGCCGAAAGGCAACGGGCTCGGGCCAAAAAAACAAGGTTTTGTTTTTCGGTTTTTGTTATGTGACGGAATTGTGACGGCATTGTGGACTATGTATCGGTCCACCACCAGTTCACTTTTGCGGCCACTCAATCAGCAGACGGCCATCTTTGCGTCAATTAATTAATTCACTTATCCCTGCAACATGCAATCGAACGTGTTGAACGACCTGGGGAAAGCCAAGAGGCGTCGGACGGAAAAAACAATGGCACAAGTGCATGTGACAGGCCCGGCATCCCCCCTTCCCCCCCGAAACAAAGATCAAAGTGTAGATGCTGCAAAGAATCATTATCTTATTTTTTCAATCATTGTTTGGAGTGTGCCCAAGTTTGAGAATTGGCGGATAAGGTTCCAGTCTAACCACTTCGGATGGAATAACAGCGCGGACAATTTCTGTTATTTCGCGTCTAAAAAATAGATAGAGAAAAACCAGGGTGCAAAGGTGCAACTTTCGGAAGTGTGAATAAGAAACTATACAGGTTCTGTGTCCTACCTGAAAAAGTCCCGTACCCCTTTGGCTCAAGCTGTTTCGGTTCAAACCTGTGCTCAACTCTTGATTTAGCTTCAGTGAAAGGGCACTGAAGAACCAAAAAGGGGTTTGTACGGGTAGGATAACTGAAATAGTTGTAGGAAGAGCACCTGGTTAGTTGCCCGTTAACCTTTTTGAGAAGAGGGGGGGGTATTTGTGAGGGAAATTCCACCCCTTTTTTGTTCTTCTCCAGTTTTGTTTCCTGTGCTTGCTTGAACCAAACCAAAACCCAAACAACTTTTTTTTAACTTTTGGACTCCTGGGAGACCCAGTGCAGTTCACTCTTCTTCTCCTTCTTCGATCGACTCGCTGGGAGACCCAGTGCAGTTCTTTTATCTTCTTCTTCTTCAATTGACTAGCTGGGAGACCCAGTGCAGTCCCTCTTCTTCTTCTCTCTTCTTCTCTCTTCTTCGTTTCTCTGTTTTCTTTTGTCTTATTTCTTACTCTATCTCCCTGTTTAATTGAGCTGGCAGCTATTATCAGGCAGTCCCTGCGCAATAGCTGACCGGTACCAACGGCTATCACCAGGAAGACCCTGGGCATAGCTGACCGTATGAACTGCACTGCCGGTGACACCATCGAACAGCGAGCCATTGAACTTGTTTCCAACCTTGGGAAGGAACATGTATTTGTTGCCAACTGCCCAAGTGACATTGAAGCTGACAAGAATGCCAGCAAGATCATCACTTATGAAAAAGCCTTTGAACATTGCGATGCAGGTGTAGGACGGTGTCTCTTATTACCAAAAGCAATTGTATTTCGTAAGTTGGTTGACCACAGCATCAATAGAAACATTTTAGTGCACTTTGTTTTTACGTGTTCCAGCAGTGCCAGTGAATTGGAAGCGGCTGCATGGCTCCACAACTTATTGCAAGACCAAGTTCAACATGTTGGCTTTCTGCAAAACCTTGGTATTCCACACTGTCCCAAAAGTGACCAAGAAAAGTTTCTCATCCCTTGTCAGGTTGAACAGAATGCAGATCATTGCCTGATTTCCTGGACGCAATCTTGCAAGACCCTCGAGTATGTCTTCCCCAGACCTGTTGTGGAGAGATGCAACACTGTGAGCAACCTACAGAACCTGCCTTTTGTCAATGTTATTGATTTTCGTCGGCCGAATGGTTGTCATCGCATTTCAGACAAGATTGATGTTGCGTCACTTACTGTTCAACTTTCTACTGACAGTCTTGCGCACATTGAACTAGTTGAGAAGTGCATACAACCCACCATTGACGCTGCTTGGATGCACGGATTAGCCGAATGTCAGGTGAAGCATTTCCTTCCATGGAATGATACATCCTTTCAAGAGCACTGTCCCAATGGAGTAACCATGTCAGTACTCGATTTGAAGAGTTTTTCTGATGTCAAGCTTAAGGACGTGTTGGTACAACTTGCCTATCTCAAGATTCGCTATCATGTCATGGCTTATAAAAGACTTGCTATAATCGGCCCTGCTTCCCTAGTCATAGACCTTCACTTAGCGCTATTACCAATTGATGTCCATCTTCCCATTGGTCCTAAACAGGGAGCTTTCACAGTCCACATGACATTTTCACCGCCAGATACGGTTGACCCTGCCCAGGACAAACTCCAGTTTTGTGCTAAGTTTGGCAAGATTGGTACACTCCAGCATACGCCTGCTCAAATTGATTGGAGCGAAATCCATTCGTCGATCTGTGACACCGATCAACTTCTTCAAACGCCTCTTACAGAACTGTTACGCCGAAAGTTTGGAGCAGTCAATTTTTCAATACGTTGGTGCCAAGTCGATGTATCACAGCGGAAGTGTCTTTGTTTTGACATTGACATCAAACATGAAGACTCCTTGCCATTATCGTTTACTTGTGAGTCCTTACCACTTACCCTCCAACACCAATGTCCATTTGCTGAAGCCTTTCGTGCTGAAATTCCCATCACTGATACTGAAACACGACGCGATCACTGGAACAGGGTCATAGCCCAACAGATGATACCGAAGGAAGGCCGAGTTAGTCACCTGTCGTTCGAACCTGACAAAAAACAATCTGCAAGAAGATACTACGATCTTCGTACAGAAACTATTGATTTAACTGAAGAACACACGAGTGTGATTACGATTGCCTCCCAACCTCCGGCATGGTTCTTTTCTCCAAAAGAATTGACCCTACCATTAAAGGATTGCCAACTCATTTATCCAAGAGTCTTTCATGACAAACGCTGACATTATCGAACTGAAACTTCGTCATCGTGAATTTCTCCGGCATCGCGATTATGGATATTTTGTCATTTAGTCCTTGCACCGGAACAATGCTTTCATCTCTTCACTCTTCTAATCTTTCTCTTCTCTCTGCCTCTGCCCTGCTCTGCTTTTCATCTGTCCATATTGTCGGAAGTTTGACTTCTAAACTTCCTTCGAGTAGTGGAAGGAAGTTTAGAAGTCAAACTTCCGACAATATCGACAGATGAAAAGCAGAGACGGGAAGAGTCAGAGAGAAGAGAAGAGTAGAAGAGAGAAGATCAGAGGAGAGAAAGAGTCAGAAGAAAGAAGCTCAGACGCGTGAAAAGGTAGGAAAGTCGCGAAACACTGGGTTTTTCCAATGATTTGTGGCTCCCGAGGGTCGAAAAGTAGGCTCGCTAAAGCGGCGGGTGCAGAGCCATCTGGCCAGATGAGAGATGAAAAAGTGCACGCCGTTGTGGTGAAAAAGCTTAAAAGAGCACTTTTAGAAGTTGCGATGTCGAGAAAGTGCACGCCGTAGTGGCGCGAAGCACATTTCGAAATCAAAATGTACAAAACACCTCAGCTCCGGAGCACTTTCAAAAGTTGCGATGTCGAAAAAGTGCACGCCGTTGCGGCGCGAAGCACATTTCGAAGTCAAAATGTACAAAACACTTCGGCTGTGGGGCACTTTTAAAAGTTGCCATGTCGAAAAAGTACACGCCGTTGTGGCGGGAAGCACATTTCGAAGTCAAAATGTTAAAATCACCAGGGGTTCGGACCACTCTTGGACGTTATGATGTCGTTTCACGTGGCAGGCACAAGGGACTGTGCACCTCCTCAAAAGTGAGCAAAAGGTGAGGGTTTTGTAGCATTTCCAAAAACGATGGCAGGCGTGTCATGAGAGATGTTAGGAGGTCAGGGCGCTCATTCCTGAGAGGGGTTGCATTTTGGAGCATCAGATCTGTAGGTTTGTTAAGATGATCTTGCGTGACAGGTGCAGCACTTCGTATCCCCTGGCATCACTTTTTTGTGGCAGGCGCATAACTTTAGACAGGCGGAGTGGAAAAATCGCAAAACGCATTGGTACGAGGCCGTAAGCGCTGCACTCAACTTTCCATTTTGAAGGAAGTCTCGCAGAATTGCTTTGTTTTTTATGTTGTCAAGTTCAAAAATTGAAGAAGTCTCGCAGAATTGTTTCGTTTTTGATGTTGTCAAGTTCAATAATTGAGGAAGTCTCGTAGAATTGTTTCGTTTTTGACGTTGTCAAGTTCAAAACCTGAGGACGTCTCATAGACTTGCTCCGTTTTTGATGTTGTCAACTTTGAAAATGAAGAAGTCTCGTAGAATTGCTTCGTTTTTGATGTTGTCAAGTTCAAACATTGAGAAAGTCTCGCAGAATTGCTGCGTTTTTGGTGTTGTCAAGTTCAAGACCTGAGGACCGGAGGACGTCCCGCAGAATAGCTTCGTTTTTGACGTTGTCGAGTTCAAACATTGAGAAAGCCTCGCAGAATTTCTACGTTTTTGATGTTGTCAAGTTCAAAACCTGAGGATGTCTCGCAGAATAGCTTCGTTTTCAAGCTTGCAGATAGACAGGTAGATAGATAGACAGACAGACAGACAGACAGACAGAGAGAGAGATAGATAGATAGATCGGTAGATTGGTAGATAGTTAGAAAGATAGATATAGATAGATAGGTAGCTAGGTAGCTAGATAGATAGATAGGTAGATAGATAGATAGATAGATAGATAGGTAGATAGATAGATAAAGAGACAGACAGACAGACAGAGAGACAGACAGACAGACAGACAGGCAGGCAGGCAGGCAGGCAGGCAGGCAGACAGACAGACAGACAGCCGCCACTGATACCGTCTGGCACGGGATGCTATGCAAAGCTCAAGCGATGGCACCGACGAGATTGGGATCACCCTTTTGAGAAGATCCGGGTATTGGGGCCAGCAATGGGGATGAACACCGCATCGAAGGGGTACTACATCCAGTCCCTGAGCTCGGGCAAGTTCATGAGGTCGACAGTGGTGGTTGTCCCAGCGACATTGCCACCACTCCTTCCACAGCTGCCGGAGCCAGAGGCGGACGACTACGCACCGTCGTTAGTAGTAGTAGTAGTCGTTGTAGTTGTAGTTGTAGTTGTAGTTGTAGTTGTAGTTGTAGTAGTAGTAGTAGTAGTAGTAGTAGTAGTCGAAGTAGTAGTAGTAGTAGTAGTAGTAGTAGTAGTAGTAGTAGTAGTAGTAGTAGTAGTGGTAGTAGTAGTAGTAGTAGTCGTCGAAGTAGTAGTAGTAGTAGTAGTAGTAGTAGTAGCAGCAGCAGCAGTAGTAGTAGTAGTCGAAGTAGTAGTAGTAGTAGTAGAAGTAGTAGAAGTAGTAAAAGAAGTAGTAGTAATAGCAGTAGTAGTAGTAGCAGTAGAGAAGAGGGTGTAGAAGGTGTAGGTGATGTAAAGCATGTAGGAGATGTGAGTGATGTTTGTTAGGTAGGTGAAAGTACTAGGAAGAAGTGAAGTTGGCAGCAGTTTTGTGGGAAAAAACGGTTTGCAGGAAGTTTCGGGAATATTGGCCGTTCAGCTGCTATAGCTGCTATAGTATTGCAAACGCTTTTGGAAATTTGCTTTTCAAAAAATTGCGCTGTGATTGCGCTTCGCATGCCCGGCCTCTAGAGTAAAAAGGCTGTGCAATAAACATATTTCACTTGTTGTGTATTTGTTCAATTTCTTTCTCTGTGGCTGTTCGGGATACCTTTGGGTTTATTTTATTGTTGTCTTTTGGCATGTTTTGGTGCATGCAATGCTTTTGTTTCCCGTTGCAAAATGTCCATGGGTACACCGTTTTGAGCATGCACGCCTGCTTTTGGCATGTTGGAATTGAAATTCGAGTGTTCCGGAGTGGTGATTTGTTCAGAGCCAGTCGTTGATCATTTTTGTTTCAAAAGGAAAACCAATAAATAACCTGAGAAAAAAAAATATATATATATATATAACATATGCATATGTAGCATGTGTACTATATGTTTTTATGCGCCATGAGGCAATGTTGCCATGCAAAAACGTGGTTCGTTGCTGCGCGCTGCGCGAGCGGCACAGTTGCGGGGCGTGGAACGATCAGCTGCCTTATGTGCTGTTTGGCGATGGAAGGTTGGGCAGCTGTGCTATTGCTGTGCCGTGGCATGATGTGGGGTAAAAAATGTTTGGAATTTATGAGATTCGTTGGTAGCCAATTGGGATCAACAAATTGCGCTTGACTGCATTTGAGGTGTCGTCGGTTTTGTTGATTTACGCGATTTGGTTGTGCCATTGCCTTTGGATAATATCATTTCAATTCCCAGGAGGCAACTGTTCCATCTCCGCTCATCATAGACCGGTTTGCAAAAGAGTTTGCGCAGGAGTCTTGCCGATTTGAAGATAAAACATTGTCAGACATGACATGACAAACATGATGGCCTAGGGAAAATGATGATGAAGCGTCCCAAAAAATACATGGTTCCACGAGCGACAACTGATTTCCAATTTTGCACCTCCTGTTTGTCCAGGATTGTTGTACGCCAGGTTTGATAGGTTTTTGTGATTCAGCCAACGCAAGGAGGGTCTTGGGCCAGAAACGGTGGACAAACTATCAGCTGCGACTTTCGCTTCCAGCCACCTTGATGGCACCATTGGAAACACTAGTGTCTCTTTGTGATGGTTTCTTCATTGAAACATTGTGATGCTGGGGCAAAAATAAAGAGTTTCTATTTCATTGACAGATATTTTGTCCATGTTTTGTATGTTGGAATCGCATGAGAGTTTCTGGTGGCGGGGCATTGGTGGTTCAGCATTGAAAACCGCCTTGGCGGATGTAAAATATCTTTGCAATTCAGTGAATTATCAATTTTCTTGCCGTATTGAGGTCTGCAATACTTGGTTGCACTTCGCACACGCTTGTTAGATGACCGTTTGGTAGCGTGGTGTTGCCAAGAACGAACCACTTCTATCCGCCAGGCAATTGAGGGATCTTTCGATTGGATAAAAACAAAAACATTGCCAGCTTTCCGCACAATGAAATTGTCCCATGGTCGGTTGTTTCACTTGTTTCGTTTGGGTAACTCCTGTGTAAAGGACCTGTTTAGCAACTAATTCTACTGTCGGATCTTTTCTTCCTTTTTTTTGTCATTTTCTTTGAAACGCACACATGGAAAAGAGGCAATGAACTGATTTCAATATTTGAATTTCATGATCCTTCTTGTCAGATTTGGTCAGTGCAGTGTTTCAGCAGGTTGTTCAGCTGGGGGTGGGCTGTGACACCCGGGCACTTCGCCTGGCTGATATGCACTTCTTTGAGGCCGGGCAAAACTCATTTAGTCAAACTTAGTCGAACTTAGTGACTTTGTCACAGCTGAATTGCTGGAATTGTTGGAACTGTCGGTTTGGCAGCTGAGTCTTGCAGAATTTGTCGATTTGATCCGGGTGCCACCACAGGGTGGTTCGAGCGCATCTCTTTAAGATCACTAACAATTTAATTTGAATTTTCAACATTTTTCAACTAATTTGTTCTTGAATTCTAAATTCAAGAGGAACTTGAACAGTGTTTATGACAGGTGGACACCCCGCGGGTGGTGAAATTTCGCCAAAGGCCTTTGGGACTGGCTGGGATGCAAGACGTGTGTGAGGTTGAAAACCTTTGCATGTTTTCTTGTCAAAATCCAATATTTGATATATTTGCTTGGGACAAGAAAACAGTTGAGCTCTTTTGGCTTGGGAAGCAGATCAGGCGAGCTGACATTAGCTTAAAAATATTGCTAGCCACAAAAGGATAAAGACGCCCAATTTAGATGAAGTGGCTCTGCTGTTTGATGCAGAAATAATTCGAATAAAGGGATATAAAGAGTTCGAATTTCAGCTTCACTGCACATGCTACGCGTTTGCCATGGTGCAGTTTAAGGAGCCTTTGCTTCAGGTGCTGTTGCCCACAGTGGTCAGTGTCGCTTTGAGTTTCTGCAGTTTCTATGTCTTCCGCCGACTGCAGCGTTATCGATGTACCGTCCTGCCACGATTTTCTGCATCCACCAGGGTGGAGGAGCTTGGGCGCGCCTTGAGGCAAAACGGTGTAGTGGTGCTGGAGCGCCTTGTTCCTCCAGAGAAGATGGACATGTTGCTGAAGGAATTGGAGACCGCCAGTGGAGTGTTTCATGGAGCTGTCGGTTCATTTGCTGGACATCACACTTTGCGCAACGCCGCGAAACCTTTGGGCGAGTCCAAAATGGCTCAGGAATTGGCAGTGCATCCACTTGTAGTTGCGACAGTGGAAGAAATCCTGCGACCTTGGTGTAAACGGATTAATCTGGGAACGTGTTCCATGATTTCAGTGGAAGCTCCGCCGTCTTTGGACGAAAAACCTGCGCCAGCCCAAGTGCTCCATCGGGACAACTCCATGTGGGGAGCTTCGACTTGGCCATGGCTTCCAACTTCAACAGGTCGACCGGAGTTTTCGGTTTCTGTGATGTGGGCTGCTTCAGATTTTACCGAAACCAACGGTGCAACGCGCTTTCTGCCCGGATCCAATCACTGGCCCCTCATGAAGCATGAGGCATATGACAAGCAATCGAATTTTCCACAAGGAATTACTGAAGAAGACATTGTTCAAGCAACGATGCCAAAGGGCTCGGTGGTGTTGTGGTGCGGCAACACCTTGCACGGTGCAGGTGCTCATGCGCCACGTCAATTGTCTGATGATCCATCGAATGGATCAACCAGACATGGGCTTCTTTTTATCTACAACCTGGGTTGGTTGAAATCAGAACATAACTTTCATTGGGCGATGCCAGCCAGTGTGATGGAGACATTCTCTCCCAAGTTGTCGGAGTTGGTTGGGCGTGTGGGCGAGAATGCCGTTGAGCATGACTGGTTCACTGGACCAATTTACACACAACCGTATCTTGGTGGTCCTGATGGGAGCAAAGCAGGAGAAGGAGTCCAATTCTAGGCCCTAGGCAATTTCGTTTCAGCTGAGAGTTTTCAGAAACTTCCGAAGTTGAAGACGTTGAAGTGCACATGCGAGAACACAAAAATTGTCATGGATACGGAGTAGCCTGACTGCCTGGGGTTTGCGGAGGCAAGTGTATGTGCAGAATTTGCATGTCGACAATTTCCCATCTTCCATTCAATCGATTCAATAAACCTTTGACATGCCCAAACCGGGTTCTTAAGCTCATGAAGCTAAACAAATCGTGGTACGTGTTGCCCCACCATTCGCCTGCAGATGGGTACAACACCTTGGACATGTTGTCCAGCTGGGCTTGGACTTGAAAAAGCCAGAGATGCTGCACCCGGCGTTGGTCACAAGCTCAAGCAGCTTAAGAACAGAATTTGTTATAATTGGTCTGCAAGAACAAGTAGAACAAGTGCTTCCGATGTCTGCTATTCCCTCCTGCTTTCTTTCTCCGATTCTCCGATATGACAAGATGAGACTGTCACGGAACTGTCACGGAACTCACAGGTTGATGCTGGGTTTGATCCAAATGCCTCCACGGCTTGGGTGTGTGAGGTGCCCAGATGAGTGCTTTCTTTTGATGTCTTGCGGCAATGGCAATGAGCTCCACTTGTATCCACTCCTTTTCCACTCCTTTTCTTCAGGTTTGGGTGGGTGAAAATGTGGAAACACAAACTATTGATGCCATTTGATGCCAAAAAACATCAAAAAACTTTGTGCTCCAAATGTTGCCAAGTAGCAAGTGAGGAAAGCCAGCAAGATTCTCAATTCCTCTCAATCTGTCTCTTGTGCCTTCGTTCATCTTCCGTCCTGCGGAAGGGTCTGCTGGAGTACCACGATCCGAGCTTCACCGTAGCCCTCCTCAAAGCACTGCAGACAATTCGGGGCATGGCCCCGCAGCTGCTTTGTTGCGACTGGTCCGTCTGCAATCCGTTTTTTGAAAGGCTTTGTTTGTTCGTTGCTGATGCTCTTGCCTTGATTCTGTGAAGAACCAACGAAAAGGAAGGTATGTGACGTATGTGTATTGTTGCGTATCCCTCCCATTGTCGATAGAGGTGCAGACTGCCCCAGACTATGAGTTGCAAAGAACGCTTCTGTGAGCTATTCAATCCTTGGCATCCATGATAGGGTTTCAATGACAAGTTGGGACCATGTGACTACCAATATTTTGCCAAAGTTGGGGCCATTTGCGGCCCCGAGGCTGTTGATTCTTGCAGTGCTGGATCCGTATTGGCTGGACTTTCTACGGCAGGACAGTGGCCATGCGGCCATGCACTGGCCACAGCCATGCATACGTCACATGAGCTCAGGAGCACAGGCAGAAACCTGTGAGAATGGCATGGAAGCACCTTGGGCTGTAGACTGTACAGAACACTGTAAAACATTATATCAAACTATTTAATAACTATTTGGTTACCAGTTATATACTATTTGGTTGTTGAGATTTGGGTGATTTGGGTGAAGATCATGTCTTGTCAGTCTACAACAGATCCACACAAAGTTGGCTTGGAGTGATTTCGGGGCAAAGTCGAGGCATCTCATGGCTCCTTTAAACACCAGTGACATCCAGTGACCAAGTCTCTTCTCAGATCATGGATGACCGGATGACCATTGCCCGGTCAAGTTGGATCCACTGGGATCCACTGGGATCTCTCGTCTAAGGCCCAGCAGGTTGCCGCCGATCACGTGGTACCAAGACCAACTGCTGCAGCATGGCTGGGATCTCCGGGAGGTGATCAGTGAACTCAGTGAGAGGCGAGTCGGGATCCATGGTGAACCATGGCAGAGCCATGGCAGAGCCATGGCAGCCATGTGCCATGAAAAGCCATCAGGATCCGGGCGTGAAGAAAAGTTTGTTTGAATTTTCGTATATTTTCTGCTATTGACATCATTTCATCATATGGCATGATATCAATGATGTGTATGTGGTATATGCAGATTCTTACAGATTCAGTGAGGTCACTGAAGTGCCAGGTGCCCCGTGCCGGTGTCAAGTCTCTTCCATGTACTGGTTGCAAGACGTTGACGTTGCAAGGAGGTTGCAAGGCCCAGCTGATCTTTGGCCATGAGCCATGACTGTGAGATGTTACACAATTTACACATGTAAGTTCAACAAAATAATACATACATACACAATCATACACATGTATATATATAATATGTTCTATATATATATATATATATTATAATTGTCATATAATTGTCAAATAAAGCCTCTGGCTTTCTGTCCATCTGAAGCTCGCTAGATTCGTTCGAAGCCTACAAAGGCTCAAGACTTTTCTGACAACATTTGTCGATGTGTCGATGCCAAAGCGCACTTCCCTACATAATGCTGCAGAAGCAGGTGCTGCTTCAAGTGTGCAAAGACTTCTGTCGCTTGGAGAGTCCCCAAACAGCCAAGGCTCTTGCTGTCGAACCCCCTTGCACTTGGCAGCAGCAAAAGGGTACGAAGAAACCATGCTCATGCTGCTCAAGTACCAAGCAAATTTAAATGCCAGGGATGAAGATGGCCAGACACCACTTCATCTTGCAACCTTCAAAGGACACCTGAAATGTGTCCAAACATTGGTTTCCAACGGGACACCTATAGATAGTGCAGACAATGATGGGGAAACTGCTCTGCACATTGCGGTGGCCACCGGTGATTTGACCCTTGTTCAGTTGCTCCTGGCGATGAAAGCAGACATGGATGCTGCAGACAAGATGGGCCGGACACCGTTTCATCATTGCATCCAGTACCGACAGGGGGATATCTTTGAATACCTTTCTATGACGGATATAGATCGGTCACCTGAAGACAGGCAAGGGAAAACACCATTGGAAATAGCAATCCAACTTAGCCAGATGGACATGGCATATCACTTAATTCACTTCAGAGCTGAAGCTACCCCGAAAGATACGAAGACGGCTCTGAACCTTGCAGTAGGACGTGGGTATTTGGAGATGGTTCAAGAACTCTTGAACACGAGGGCAAGGGTGAATGCCAGAGATCGCAGTGGACGAACAGCGCTGCATTTTGCAGCTGGACTTGTTCAGGTTGAGGTGGCCCACCTGTTGATTCAACACGCTGCAGATGTGAACGTCGCAGAGGATCGAGGCCTCACTGCGATTCATTTTGCTGTGAAATACAAGCACTGGGAAAGCTTTCAACCGGACTTGATTAAAATCCTGGTGAACAAACATGCCAAGATCAATGCCAAAGATGAAGCTCGGAACAGTGCTTTATACCATGCCCTAAGGAGAGATGCCTCCAAAGATGTGGCACTTGCATTGCTTGCCATGGTCTTTGCCCATCAGAAAGAGAGGCCTTGACAGTAACATATTTGTATGGATACTGTCCCTTACCACGACTCCTTGGGTCCAGACGTCGGATGCACTTTGACTTTCGGGCCTTAGGGTAGTTTTCAGCAATAGGCTTAGTTTTTACATGTGAAATATGTGAATGACAGCAGGCTGGCATGCCTTTGAGGCGATAGATGTCCCGTGAAGAGTGCTGGCTCCTGTTTGTATTTTGAACTCCTTTCTAGCACCTCGCGGCGGCTGATCTTAAACCAAAGGCAAAAAAAATGGGCGTGGACAGACAATCATTAACGCATGAACCCAAGCTAGTTGGAAGGTGTTGGAAGTATTGGCCAGTGCAGCCTTGTGTTGAAATCACCATGCTGGCGCATTTGGCAGATCTGGCAGGTGCAGAAACAGCATCAATGGGACTATGACATGATGGCCTTACGAGGGGTTGGCTCTGCCTTGCTGCGAAGCAGGCACCTTGGGATTGGGGTGATTTGGAATCAATCCGCAGGGCCACAGGGTATTTTTGATGTCCAGGTGAGTAGTTCCACACAAAATCTTAGGTTGATTTCGTTTTCTTGCTTTTGTTATCACGAGACCCATCCAACTTTCCATTGAGGCTGTTTTTCTTTGACATAAGCTCCATGTAATGTGCATTCTCATCATTTTGGAATGACAGAGTCCGCAGGTCACTGTGCAGGATTGGCCAATGGGCAAAGGATCGGCAAAGGACGACTTTGGCACCGAATGTTTTCTTCGAATGGTTCCATTTCCGCATTTTCTACGAATTTGTGTGAGTGGCCCGATGTTTGGAAATACGACCAAACAGTGCTTTGATCGAACCTGACTTGAATTCCCTTGACATTTTCATGCAGGCACCGGCATGTTTGCACAGAGAGGTCCCTTTTTTCGAATTCCAAAATCCAGATACAGCCCAGCACCATCCTTTTAGTCTTTGTTCCATGGTTCCGTAGGTCTGAACAGTCTGAACAGTCTGAACATACATAGTTTTGCTTAGTTTATGGCAGTGCAGAGGAATCGTCTTTGATCCAAGCTGTTATGGAAGTCAGGTGGATCACACAGCATTGCAGACGCACTGCTTGGAAAGTCCGACAATATCGACAATATTCGACAATTGCATCCATGATTGATCCCTTTTTGCCAAACATTGGAAAATTGGAGTTTGGAGTGTTGGAGTTTCTTTTGTTTCGTTGGAAGATGACGTTTGTGTTGTGGAACCCTTGGACACACTCGAGACATTCATCACACCCAGCTCGATGCTCGAAGCACTTTGTCTCAGAAAAAGAGCCAGTGAAGCCATGAGGTGCGAAAATTTCTTCCCAACACATTCAGAAACACATTCAGCTATATTCAGCTCAATGCGGAGAAGAGTTGCTTTGTAAATTTTGTAATAAAGTGTAGAACTTTTCAGTCAGATATTTCAGAAACTGAAGAGAAAACTACTTTTGAAGGTCGCAAACAATGCGTAGCATGCCTGAGAAGTTGTCAAAGGGACAGCACACCTAGAGTTGAAATATGTTGAAATACAATTCAAATTCCTGTTTTGCAGATTTTCGCAGTTTGCATTTTCTGATGGAAGATGCTTTGGAGCTCATTGAGCGCGAGGCAGGACGACTGACAAGGCATTTGCAAGCCGTTGAGTTGCAACGCTTGGCGCAAAGCAGCAGCTGGTGGTGGAAGCAGGTGCAGGAGGCCAAAGGCTCCCCGGCAACACATTCCATGACACATTGCATGACACATGGCAACACAAAGTGACACAGATATCAACTGAGATCATGAGATCAAGACAAGATCAGGCTGAGATCAAGATGAGATCAGGGCGAAATCAAGTGAGACCAACTGTTGGGCTCAGTTGGCAATCGCATTTCATATAATTTGGAATATGTGTATATACATATATACATATACTGTGATTCAAAATCATTGCACCACCCTTTCATGTCAAACTCTGAGGTATCCATAACATGGGGTAAGAGAACACCTTTCCTACCTGTTAGCACATGCGGCTCAGGAGGGCCTAGGGACTTGTTGGAGGGTGGGAAAAAACCTTGTGCTGTGAGCCATAGGGGATTGGAACGAGGCCGTTCTATCAATCTTGCAGGCCAGGGGCCTGACTCATTTCGCTTGGTTGGAACCTGCCTGGCCAAAGGTCTACCTGGACCATAACCTGGTGCCCTGGAGGATTTGTCTCCAGTGTTGCAAGGACTTGGTGTCTTTCAGGGAAAAAGAGCCGCGGTCCGAAAGTGCCTTGGGATCATCTGCTGCCAGTGTGAGGGACACCTGCCACTCACACTGGTAGCGGAGCTCAGCGCTTCGCACCAGCCGCTGAGGATCCAGGGAGGAGGTGGAGATGCCAGAAACATCAGGTGGATCGGATGGTACCGCCACCAACCTAGTGCCCAATCAACTTGCCAGCTTAGTGCCGACTTTTGATCCTGCAAAAGATGATCTCACTGACTATACAAAGAAAGTACAATTGCTCATGAACATGTGGCCAGATGGAAAATGGACGGAGTTAGCAACACGCTTGATCCTAGGATGTTCCGGGACTGCGTTCCAAAAGCTGCAACAGAAGAGTGCCGAAATCACTGCAAATGATCGAAAATCAATCCAGCAGATCATAGAACTGCTTGGAGGCCAGTGGGGACAGATCCCTTTGGAAAGGAGATACGAAGCTGCCGAGAAAGCTTTGTTCAGATGCACCCAGCGCCAGGATGAAACCAATGACAGCTTTCTTGCCAGAGCCGACGTGTTGTGGCAGGAACTGCTTCTGAAGGATGTCAAACTGGAAGAGCTGCAAGCATACATCACCCTAAGGGGATCCAACCTGAGTGCTGAAGACAAGAAACGTGTCGTGATTGACAGCCAGGTGAGCGCAGATGGGAAGCTGACCATTCCTCGAGTCTCTGCCGCCATTCGCATGCTAGGTGCTGGATTCTTTCATGAAGTCACCACTGGAAAGAAAGTAGGAAAGCTGAAAACCTATGATGCAAATGCATTGGCAGCCGACCAACTGGAGGAAGATGATGAACCATCTTCTGCAATGCTTGCAGAGTCGCCTGACGAATACAATGAGGACGAGATGGTGGACGTCTTGGTACAGGAAGGTGATGCTGATGCCATTCTCATTGCCGATTTTGAGGCAGCTGCGACCGACGTCTTGCAGGGAGACGAAGAACTTGCCAGTGCACTGAATGCATATACGGAAGCACGGAGAAGGTTGAGTGAAAAGGTGAAGTCATGATGTGGGTTTTGGCCTCTTTCCCAAAATACCAAGGGTAAATCCAAGGGATATAACCGTGGGGTAAAGGGGAAGTTTAATAAGGGGCACAACTCAAGCCGTAGATCACTGCAGCAGAGGATCCTGAGTTCCAACTGCAGGTTGTGCGGTAAGGTTGGCCACTGGAAAGCCGAATGCCCATCAAGGAACGATCACTCAGGAGCCACTCGACCACAGGCTCCGACTACGTTTGTTCAAGTGCAGGAGGCTGATGACGGCCTTCCTCTGGAATTCCTGAATCTCCCGAGCTTTGAGAGCGCTGTAGATGTCACTTCATCACCGGTTAGCCAGTGTTTTGTTTGTCATCCAAAAGGGGTTGCTCAGTCTGAGACTAAGGGTAGATTGCAAGAGACACTCCAGAATTGGCACCACCAAAACCGACATGCAGCTGCGCCCAGGACCCCTGATGATCGATTGATGCCAAGATCGATGAGGACACCACCCAAGGTGCCCACGACAAGTCCGACTGCATGCCATGCTGAGCCGACCCCGACCGGGGAACACGCTGCACTGTTTGCCACGTACAGTAGCATGGGGGTAGTCGACCTGGGAGCCACAAAAACGGTTATAGGCAGTAACCTGGTAAAGGGCTTGTTAGAAGGGTTGTCACCTGTTGCCAGGAAATCCGTCCGACGTTGCCCATGCCACATCACTTCTCGGTTTGGTAATCAGGGAACACTACAAAGTGAGTACGCACTTGCAATTCCAATACATGGTTTGTGGCTGAAAATTGCCATAGTGCCAGGGTCGACACCCTTCCTTTTGTCAAACACCTTGCTGAGAGCGATTGGAGCGGTCATAGACACCGACAAAAAGACTATCTTTGCAGCCAAGATAGGTAAGACCATTCCCATTCAGCGCACGAGCAAGGGATTGTTTCTTTTGGATCTTAATAACCTTGTTGACACGACCGTGTCTTTGCAAGCTGCTGAAACCCACCAAGTGTCCGAAGTGATGCAAAAGCCGCCAATGACCAAGTGTACAGAGCCAGAAGTCACCACAGAGTTGCAATCGTCAGGGAACCACACAACATGCCCTATGCCATGTCACACACATGTCAACAAGAAAGTTCAAGTTCATTATCAAGACCAATCAACTTCAATCCAAGATTCTAGCAGTTGCAATAACGAACATGAGGAAACTTCCAGTATTCCCAAGCACGAAGATGATATGCCGGAACCGGTAGACACTCGTAGCTCAAAGCCTGCTAGGTTTGCCCGAAGTTTTCGATTTCCCAAGTCGCTGAGCAATGACAAGCCTCAGCCATCGCCTGAAACAGATCCAAGTTCATGGAGAGACAGCCAAACACGACTTCAGTCACCTGAGTCTCAGCCAACTGGAGGAGACAACGGTTGATTTTGGTCAGACGCATATCGGCAAGAAGTACAGCGAGATGTGGAAGCATCACCAAGACTGGATCCTGTGGTTCACGGGAAGGTACGAGAAGTCCGGAAAGGAGAATCACCAGAAGTTTCTCTACTACACACAGCTGATGGTGGAACGGGCCGAGTTGGAAGGCTCCAAGGTGATTGTGAACAAAGGGCCACCAATGGCCACCGCCTCAATGACGGCAAAGGCGAAGCCCATGCCCAAGAAAATGATGATGCCAGTCCCCACCGACACAGGGTCAGTGTGGGACACCACGGAGGAGGACTTCGAGATCTTCACGGACGAACTCGACCTGGGAATGAGTGCCGGCATACCGACAGCCCAACAGGCCGATGTCTCACAGCTGGAACACCGAGTGCTGAGTGTCGAGACCACGCTGTCGCAGATCGTGGCTCTTCTGGAGAATCTCCAGACACCAACCGAGCCACAGTAGATGAATGCCCCAGCTGGAACCATGCACTGATGGCTGGTGATCATGATGCCATAGATGTTGAAGGTGATCTGATAGCCCCCGAAACCAACACTGAAAGAAAGATGTTCAATAAATGGTTGCATCAAATAACCCGGGAATTTAACTCGTGTGGGGATGTTTCCGGAAAACTGAGTCCTGCTATTGACGTCTTAGAAGTCTTCTGTGGACCAAACAGCCAACTGACGCATCAGTGTCAGCAAATGGGTCATCGTGCAATGCGGTTTGGTTTGGCAGAGGGAGATCTACAAACTGTTGAGGGTCGCCAACGGCTGTTTCATGTCATCCAAACACACAGACCACGTCACATATGGTTCAGCCCCAAATGTGGTCCTTGGAGTGGTTGGTCCAATTTGAATGGAAGTAAATCTATTGAGTCATGGGATGCTCTCCAACAGTCACGGTTGCAACATATTGATCAAATAGCTTTGGGAATTGTTCTCATGCGACATCCAAGAGCCAATGGCAGACACTTCCACTGGGAACAGCCCAGAACGTCTCATGTGTTCAAACTCCCTTATGTGCAGGAGGTGCGACAACGACTACTGGCTTTGGATGTTGATCTGTGTACAGCCGGAGACCTGAGAGACCCAAACACCCAAATGCATATGCGCAAGTCACTCACGATAATGACTTCATCACCGGGTATGTATCATGATTTGGAAGGTCTCAAATGCCATGGTCAGCACCAACACCAACAGGTATCAGGCTCATGCCAGGTGAATGGAAGCACCATGTTGAGAACGACTTTTACGGAAAACTATCCCCGGAAGTTTGCACGTCGCCTTGCCAAGAGCCTGTGCCGTTTACGAGTGCCACGTGAAATGCCGTACCTTCTCCAACAGGAGGAATGCCTATGGACATGGACCCTCGCCAACGAATCCGACCGTGGTGAAAGGGCATCCAAACGTCCACGCATGAGCCCACAGGCATCACTGAAAATCAGCCGGGCAAGGGAAGTAGACCAGCTTCCTTGGGGAAAAAGATGTAAACTAACTTCCAAGACACCACCAATAGATGCTACCAAGGTATGGGAAGAAGTTTTTCAGGGACTCCAACAGATTGCACCCAGGGTAGGAAAGATAGAAGTTCAGGATTCTCAAATCATATCACAAGTGAAGACACTCATGGGGAACAAAAATATCCAAAGGATAATTGTATGCAGAGGGACCAACCGAACAATAGCACCCCCAAAGAACCTCATGAAGGGAGAGGCACCATACCGTAGAAGTGTGTTTACAGAAAGAAATTCTGGAAAAATCAAAGCAGATGACATGTGGGAAGCCTGGGAAAACCTACCCAACAGACAGCTCATCCGAGCTTCGCATCCGTGCCGGCTAAATATGACAGTGTTTGCCTGCAATCCGGAAGTTCCAAAGGCTGACAGTGCATCTCGGCCAGATGTCACTGAACAGACTGCACCCAATTCAAATGCCACACCCGTGGTAGAAACAATCCCTGCGACGGAGCCGAAGCACTCCGAAGCGACTGACACCGAAAGTCCGAATCCTGACTCCACATTGACGGAGTCCCAGCAAGCAGACCTGAAGTCTCCAACACAGGGTACCTTGTTTAAGTCCTTGACCAAGGAAGAACAATTAGCCCTTATTAGAGCCCATAAGAACTTAGGTCACCCCCATGCTGAGAAGTTCAGTAGCATCATTCGCCAGCAGGGATTCCGTCCTGAAGTTGCGAGAGCAGCACTGGAGATGCGATGCTCTGTTTGCCAAACACAAAGAGCACCGAAACCAGGAACCCCTGGAACCTTGCGTGATGAGCTGGATTTCAATGATCGCATACATGTTGACGGATTCACGTGGACCAATTCACAAGAAAAAGGGTTTCACGTCTATCACTTTGTAGACAGTGCCACAAGTTTCCAGGTAGCCTGTGTGTCTCCCTCCCGTGCAGCTGATGCTTTCCTTGAATGTTTTGTTCAATATTGGTTGATGTGGGCTGGGCCGCCACATGAGATGATTGTGGATGCCGGCACTGAACTCAACTCCGAAGAAGTCACCAATTTTGTTCAAGCAAATAACATTCGTTTGTCAACAATCAGCACTGAAGCTCATTTCCAGAATGGCAGAGCGGAACGTCATGGGTTGATTTTGCAAAACATGTTGACAAAGTATGAAAAGGAACATGCGATACATACTTATCATGATCTCAAACAGGGTCTGTGGTGGTGTGTCCAAGCAAAGAATGCATACAGTATCAGAAAGGGATACTCCCCTGAAGTGCTGGTTTTAGGCAAACAGATGCGGCTACCGGGATCCATTTGTAGCGATGAGCTCCTACCAGCACACTTGCTTGCCGATGCAGAATCAGCCCAAGGGGTTCAATTCAGGCTCCAACTTGCCAGACGGGAGAGTGCCAGAAAAGCCTTTGTCCAAACCGACCATTACCAAGCCATGCGTAGGGCCATACTTCGAAAGTCTCAAGGGATAATTCGTAAGTATCAACCTGGGGAATGGGTAATGGTATGGAGACAGGGAAAGGGTGCTTATCCTGACCAATGGACAGGACCAATGAAGGTTGTGGTTCATGAGAATGCGCAGACGGTGTGGACAACCATGGCAGCCAAGCTGTACAGAGCCGCACCAGAACACATTCGACCCGTGTCAGCAATGGAAGCAAAAGGGATTGTGATCCTACCGAACGCACCATCAGTGTCCACGATTGCACAACAGATACCTCACCACATGAACAGTATCCATGATAACATAATACACCTTAACCCACCACCAGACGTAACCTTACCACCAGCAACCAGCCATAACCCGACCACCAATAACACACCAATAACAAATCCAGAGACACACCATGGATCAGAGCATCAATCCGAAATACAACCGGATGCGGAACCTGGAGTCCCAGGCAGTCATCCGTCGACGGTAGACAGTCCAAGTTCTATACACACACAACCGCAGTCCATTCACGACACATCAGTACCAGTACTCAATCCTGAACACGACATGGCACAAGAACAACTCGCTCAAAACACTCCACTTCCAACTGACATACAGGATGATGATCTTGTGTGCGAGGGACTTCACTGCGTTGACACGGATCCCGAATCACTGGAGATGCGTTCCGATCAAGCCTGGACTTGCTCCTTTTACATCACTGACCAAGATGTTGAAAACTGGAAACGTGAAGATGAACCTGGGGAGTTTGGTTTTCTTGCTACAGCCGCTAAACGGCAAAGGGCAGAGGTGAAATTGGCAACACTCAGTTCCGAAGAAAAAGCAGAATTCCAAAAGGCCAAGGAAAAGGAAATCCAGAATTCGTTACAAACCGGAACAATTTCCAAGATAGTAAGAGACCAGGTACCCCCTGATCAAATACTACGATGTCGCTGGATCCTAACATGGAAACCAATAGACCAACAAGAAAAGGAGCAACTGAAGCGAACCAAGAATGTGAAAGCAAAAGCCAGATTGGTCATACTAGGATATCTCGACCCCAAAATAGCCGAGGTTCCAAGGGATTCACCTACATTGGGCCGACACTCAAAAATGCTACTCCTCCAATTAATAGCATCAAAGGGATAGAATCTTCAATCATTTGATATTAAAGCAGCTTTTCTTCAGGGAAAACCACAGCAAGACAGAATCCTGGCTATTGAGCCAGTAGCGGAAATTATCAAAATGATGAACTTATCACCCCACGAAATCTGTAAATTGGAAAAGGGAGCATATGGACTTGTGGACGCGCCTTTCATGTGGTATCAAGCAATCCTGGAAGAACTTCAGAAATTGGAATTTGAACAGTCTCCGTTTGATCCATGTTTGTTCGTTCTAAGGGATCCGAAAACAGGAGCTCCTGATGGTATCCTTGGTCTGCATGTAGATGATGGACTTTGCGCAGGGAATGAGAGATTTCAAAAGAAGCTCGCATTACTAGAGAAGAAGTACCCTTTTGGAACAAAACGAATTGGTCAATTCACTTTCACTGGAATCGACATGCAACAAACCCCAAACAGTACCATTCACCTTTCACAGTCCAAATACATCAGAGCCATAGAACCAATCAAGATCAATCCTGAACGCCCGAAAACAACTTGACCAAGCCGTCACCGAAGAAGAGAGGCAGCAGCTCAGAGCACTCATTGGAAGCATTCAATACGCAGCTGTACATACGCGACCAGATCTATCCAGTAGACTCAGCATGCTCCAATCCGCAATCAACAATGCAACTGTCGAAACTTTAATCTCAGGAAATCAAGCACTTCACGAAGCCAAGAAACACCATGATGTCACGATCAAAATTCAGCCCATTTCAATCGAATCACTAAGATTTCTTGCTTTTTCCGATGCTTCATTCGCCTCAAAGAGTAGTCCAAACTCTCACACTGGATGTCTAATAATGGCTACACACAAAGACATTGGCCTCAACACCAGATGTCCCGTCAACCCAATGTCATGGGGCTGTAAAAAGATACAGCGTGTAGTAACAAGTACTCTTGCGGCCGAGACGACATCTTTAAATACAGTTCTAGACCAACTGTCATGGGTCAGGCTGTGTTGGGCATGGATCTTAGATCCACATACTCCATGGAAGAATCCCAAACTTGCGTTTCAAAACCTACCCGAAACTTACACTACAGCCACTCTGAAGGCACAAGAACTCCCAGAGAGCTTTGCTGCGACCGATTGCAAGTCGCTGTTTGATTTGGTGACTCGAACAGCCGTTCCCAATTGCGCCGAGTATCGCGCCCAGTTGACTGCACGTTCAATAAAAGACCTCTTAGCCGAAGGGGTAGCCTTGAGATGGGTCCACTCTGGAGCACAGCTCGCAGATGCACTAACGAAAATCATGGAAAATTCGTTCCTTAGGGAGACCCCCAAAATGGGTCAATACAAGTTACATGATGAACTTGAGGTTTTGAAGAACCGTGCGTCTTCGCGCAACCGGCTTCGTTGGCTGAACAGCACCGATCAACATGGCTCCAAATGCAATGATACTTGTTTTCTCGAAAACTTCGGTTTTTTGGGAGTGTGATTCAATATCATTGCACCACCCTTTCATGTCAAACTCTGAGGTATCCATAACATGGGGTAAGAGAACACCTTTCCTACCTGTTAGCACATGCGGCTCAGGAGGGCCTAGGGACTTGTTGGAGGGTGGGAAAAAACCTTGTGCTGTGAGCCATAGGGGATTGGAACGAGGCCGTTCTATCAATCTTGCAGGCCAGGGGCCTGGATCATCTGCTGCCAGTGTGAGGGACACCTGCCACTCACAATATACATATATATATATGTAAATACACATATTCCACATTAATATAAATTTGATCAAATGAGTTGTTGCCTTGTAACTGGAAGTTTCAGCAGCTGAGGTGCCTGGGAAGACTTGGCACGATGGCGTTTCGGACAAAAACTGAGCCATGGCAGCAAGCTTCTGCTGGTTTCTGCTTGGGTTGACTGTGCAATTTCGTATTGTTCGTATTTGGTGTTCGTCTCTCTTTACTGTTGACGCGGAAGACTTGGGTATATGTCCCTGGACACAAGGTTCTTGGTGCTCCAAAGACAATCTAGCTCCTTGTTTATCGTCACTCTCACCACCACAAGACATGGATCGACGTGCAAAATGCGGTTTCGTTTGAAGATATTTTGGTTGTGAAAACTTCAGTTGTTCTTGATGTTTTTCCAATCTTTTCCACAGTTTACAGAGCTTCTGTCCCAGTTTCGGGATTTTCAGGACAGGTCCGTGGCCAAAACTTTGGGCCTCCAAGCTGCAAGAGGAGTCTGGACAGGGACGTGGCAAAAACTCCGAAGGGACCAGAACAAAATGCACAAAATGAATGTCCAGATGCACCAGAACATACCCAGCTTTCTTATACTGAGACTCTAATTTTTTTAGTTTTCTGAGACATCTCAACTTGTCAATTCTGTCAATTCTGACAATATGTGTCTTGACTACATGGCTTGTTTTTGTGGCTTCTCTGAAGGAGGAAGACACGCTGAATCGCTTCGAAGGCGGAGCACTGAAGTCTGAGCAGGTGTGGAGATTGTGACATGGAACAGGTGGAAGGCACCCCCAACTTTTTGCTGAAGGGGTGGACCCATGGAAGGATTTTTGGAAACTTATGTTGAGGGTTTGATACTCGTATTCCTTCGTACTCTTTCATAGCTGGTTGTATTCTGTCATCATATGTCATTATATGGTCATAATATGTCATCAAACTGTCATTATATATCATTCTTTTTCTTTCTATCTTCGAGTCTATTCTCACAGTTTTCTCAGTGTTTTAATTGTCTTCCGCTCCAAATTACAGTGGTCGGAGTGGTCCTGGATTTCCGTCAGGTCCTGGTCTTCACCAGCTTTGTTCGGTGCTGGGTCAGCGATGAGCAGATGCTGGTAGCAGGGCTTTACAACGGGGCACTGCAAGCAGTTCATTGGAAGACTGGACAGAAGGAGAACATAGACTGAACATGAAGACTGAGAAATATTGAGAACATAGACTGAGAACACTAGTGACATAGACTTGAAATATAGAAGCAGAATTCAGAATACTCGTACCGTAGAATAAGTATAGAAAGTCGTGTGGACGGTGAATTCTTCAACCTTTTAGGTTTTTGTCAGACTGGAAGGGTCCGACCTTTCTCTGAGCACGTGAGTATACGGTATACGTGAGTTCATGTCTTTCGCGGTTTAGGGCCATGCTGCCATGCTGCCAAGCTTGATCCTTTGTGAATCATTGATGCTATTGAAGCTGCTATTGTGTCGATTTGTGTCGCACTGGGTCGCTATGTCGCTATTGTGTTAGGAGCTTTTATGTGGTCGTCATGGTGATGAAGTCATCGCAGTGGCTCTGAACGATGAACACATTTTGTCTGGTAGTGGAGATCCTGGTTACTATGCTCGTCGACCTTTGGATGCCTCCGTGCGTTTGTGGCGACGCTCAGATGGAGCAGCGCTTGGTTGTTTTGAAGGTCATGTAGATTCTGTACGCTGTGTGGCGTTATTCAAAAGTCAACCTTTGATGGGCTTTGGCATGTCCGGAAGTCTGGATTGTCATGTGATTCTCTGGAACTTGACCAATGGATCCGTCGAATGTGCATCTCTTTTAAGTGGACCGTGCCGTTGCATGAGTATCCTCTGCGAAGATGTCGATTCCAATGGTGCTCGAGCTCGTATCCTCGCTGGTTCGGGTGAAGGTGTTGCTGAACTGGCTGTCAGCGTCAGACAGGGTGCGGTAACTGTAACACAACTGAAATTCGTCTCTGCCTACGTGGAGGTCTCTTCGCTGAGTTACTTTCACGGTAGCTATCGACAGGAGATTGACCAAGGGTGTTGGCCAAAGAGCTTCCTCGGTGCCCCAATGAAAGTCGCAGTGGGAAGTGTAGATGGACAGCTTGCTCTACTGCAAGGTGGGAGTTGCCGTGCGGTTCACGAGCTCTTCAAGTCTCGGCATGGCAATCGTGATGTAGTTTCAATTGTCACCTGGCGACCCAGCAGGGAGTCGAAGTTTTGAACAACTTTGAACAAGACCGAATCTTGCATTTTGACAGTACTTCGATATATTCACCCCGCTTCGCGTGGGGTGGCCGCCCACACCGCAGGTTTATTTCGGTCCGTGAGAGGGGCTAAGGGTGGTTTTCCCCCGTGGGGGCTCCCCAAGCTAAGAATTTTCACTTTCCCCCCCCGTGGGGGCTCCCCAAGCTAGGGAATTTTCACTTTTCCCCTCCGTGGGGGCTCCCCAAGCTAGGGAATTTTCACTTTTCCCCCCCGTGGGGGCTCCCCAAGCTAGGGAATTTTCACTTTTCCCCCCCGTGGGGGCTCCCCAAGCTAGGGAATTTTCACTTTTCCCCCCCGTGGGGGCCCCAAGCTAGGGAATTTTCACTTTTCCCCCCCGTGGGGGCTTCCCAAGCTAGGGAATTTTCACTTTTCCCCGCCGTGACAGCTTCCCAAGCTATGGAATTTTCACTTTTCCCTCCCTTGGAGGCTCTCCAAGCTGCGGAATTTCAAATAGCTAGACAACGACGCCTAGATAGTCCCCCAAATCCCGTGTTCTTTGAATGTGTTTCCATGTTTTTGCAATGGTTTCCTTCAAAGCACGGTACTTTACACTTTTGTCGCCATAAAACCGGTCGAAAACATCATGTTCGACAATGCTTCCAATTCCCTTATCTCCCCAACCGTTGAAAATACCGCTATTTACAGTGTTTTCTTCAATTTTTCCATGTTCCAATGCCGGTAGCCAACTCCAACATATATATAAGAAATCCTTCCAAAACATTGTTTTTGACAGTGTTTTTCCAATGTTTCCAGTCAAACAGACGGTAATTTACACGTTTTTTGCCATAAAGGCAGTAAATCCTTCCAAAACATTGCTTTTGACAGTGTTTTTGTAATGTTTCCAGTCAAGCATACGGTAATTTACACGTTTTTTGCTATAACGTCAGTCCAAAACACTTGTTTTTGCAGTGTTTTCAATGCTCTGGCATCCAAAAACCCTGCAAAATCTTGCTATGTACAATGTTTTTTTCATTTTTGGCCGTTTTTCCATTGCCGGAAAGCTACCAAAATGACCCAAAATTCCATTTCAATACCCTCTTGCGCTCAGACACCCAAAAATCTTCGAAAAATGTCGAAAACACCACCGTATTCTGGTCTCGGTGCGAAACCGTTTTTGGCCCCCCCCCCAGCTAAAGCTGATATAGCGACTGCTATATTAACAAATGTCATTGAGCATTTAGTGTTGCTGTTTTGCCCCCCAATAAGCACGCCTTCACCGCCAAAGCGGTGTGGGCTGATTTTGTTTTGGTCAGGACCGGTGAGGGCCGTGGAGGAACATCGAGAACCTTCTAGGAAGTTTGTTTCTTTAATTGACTTTTTTCTAACAGGTCACATAGGTCACTGAGTCTTCTCGACAATCTTTTCATGTCGCAAAATTTCTTGCTCTGCAGGTGATGATCAGCGAGAGTCGCATTTTGCTGGTCAGTAGAGCAGGAATCATGACCTTTCTTGTGCCTTGGCAGGTTGGCTGAGGACAGGAAGAATCCAGCGAGATCATTGAGATCTAGGAAAAGTAGATAGAATTAGTAAAGTCGCAAGGATGACCAGGATGACTTGGAATCATGTGATTTTGTGTGTGAAGCCCAGCAAATAAACTTCGAGCTGCTTGTCCAAGAAACCAAACATCCGATTTGCACTCTGACTGCCGACCCGACCAACCCGAGGCATGGAACGGACTCCTGGCTTCGGATGGTCCTTGTAGACAACTTTGGTCCAAGACAGGCCTTGATCCTTGATATGCCTGCAGATGTCTGCAGTATTTGCCAATTTGGACCAAGAAGCTTCAATCCGAAAGCCAAGCAGAAAAGCATCGCGTTCTACTGTCCAGACTCTCGGAATGATCATTTTCCAGCTTGTCAGGGCAAAGATGCTGAGAAACTGTGTTGTGGAAACTCGTTCCTCATTTTATGCTGCTTTCTGTTGCAGGATGGCGCATGTACACCTCAACCATCGGTCTCTGGGGCCCTCGTCGATTGATCTCCGATGGCTTTGACAATGTCATTCGTGTCTTCACACTGGAAAGTGGCTTCTTTCAATTTCATCCGTTCATTTTATGGATAAAGGAACTGTTTGTGTGAATGTTTTTTTTTTCAGTGAGTTGAAAAAAACACTGATTAAGATGTTGGTAAGCCTAGATTGATTTCGAACCCCAACTGGTGCATCTCTGTGCAAGGCAAACCTCATTTCGAAAAGATGATGATGGATTCTGATGAGGAATCGGCCTCTGAATAAAACCTCGCTTGCGTTTCTGAATGCCGTGCAGATAAACTCAAGCAGAATGACCAGATGGCACATACGACACTTCTTATCTATGACCTAAGTCTTGACTATTCCTCTTGGAGAGCTTTTTGCCAAAGATCTGGACACAACCGTTGGGTTGTTTAAGGTGGTAGATGTGGTAGGTTTCCAACGCAGCCCTTCTTGGCTCAGACTAGCCTCTTGCTGTTCCTACCAGTATTGTCTGGTCGCTGGCTGAATCCTGAGCACTGAGTGTGAAAAGAGATTTCGGCTGCCAAGTTCTTAAGACGTCACATTTCGAATTTCAGGAACTTTGACGTTCCAACTGACGTTTGAAATTCTGAATTGATCAAAATGAATCAAAATGAATCAAAATGATGTGTTCGATCTGTTCGATCTGTTCGATCTTTGGAGTTCGGAATTGCACCCTGAGGTCGAGCCATGGCTGGTCTGCTGCGTCGAGCTGCCAGGCACGGCCCAGTGAAACATGTCACGAGCCGCGTAGCCGCGTAGCCGCGTAGCCTTCGCATCTCGACGTGACAACAATGTGACGTCAATGTGACGTCAATGTGACCTGAGGGAAGACAGATTTGGTGATTTCCGTGATGTTTCTGGTAGGGAGACAGATTGGGTCAGATTGGAATTTCTCTTGCCTCAAAAAAACAGGGAAGAAGGCTCAGAAGGCTCAGAAGGCTCAGAAGGCTCAGAAGGCTCAATGACTTTCAGTGACGTCAATTCTTTGCCCTTCCCACCATCCTGACAGTCGTGTTGTGGGAGGACCGCGGCATCGGCACCTCTACGTGGTGCTGTTGCAAAGGGCCCAATCAAACCAATTGGTCCAGATTTCCCCAAAGTTCATCCAAAGGCCTGGACATGGACACGAAATGACACGAAATGACATCCAAAGGCCCTAATCAATAGCATGGAGGGACCCAGAGGCCCTGATAAGGCAACTTATGGTCATGTTTTTTGTGATGTTTGGTTTGGCAAAGCAGTCAGCGCGTGACAGAAGTTGTTTCATTCGCCAGTACTTGGGCCCGAACGGATGGTTGCATCTTGGCAGAGCTTATCTGAGGGGCACTGGCAAAGTCAGGCCTTTTCACTTTTGAGCAGTTCGTGATGTTCGTGTATGTTTGCTTGAGCCTTTATTTATTATTCCTCAAGAACAAAACCTAGATTGTCACCTCCTACCTACTGCAAGCACAAAAAGTGGTGTCAT
Source organism: Cladocopium goreaui (assembly GCA_947184155.2). Classification (NCBI taxonomy): domain Eukaryota; class Dinophyceae; order Suessiales; family Symbiodiniaceae; genus Cladocopium; species Cladocopium goreaui. Next base: position 47,591 of record CAMXCT020002476.1, on the reverse strand, counting down.
AGAATGTCATCGACGCTTGCACTTTGATTTGATAGAATTGAGTTGAACTCATCAAACTCAGTGTGCAGCACTTGATGGGAGAATTTCCAAACCGTTCTTCCGTTATTCGCCTTCGATTTTCCGTGTGCCAAGGGAGGGCTCGTACACCTTTTGGAGTCTGTCGAACCCCATCAGGCTGAGTTGCGGATTCACCAGTGGGAAGATGAAACTAAGCAAGAGATTTGTGCGTGGCCAGAACGAGGAGATGTATAGAAATGGGAAAACCGGAAAACCCTAAAACCAAGAAAACGAGAAAACCGTGAAAACTGCGAAACAGAAAAAACTGGGAAACAGAGAAAGCTGAGAAGTAAGGAGAAGCAGAAAATGCTTGAACATGCGGACAGATGTGAGCTAGTCTCCGCCTCTAGATGTTACATTACATTTCATGTACACATCAACCCCTTCATCCACTCATACATCAACAAACACATAGATACGTAGACAGAAAATAATACAGAGCCACAGAGGTGCATTCATTGGCAGAAAGAAAGAAAGATAGAGACAAAAGCACATTTCCAATACAATACAGTACAATCCAACCCAATCCAATACAATACAGTGCAGTACAGTACAATACAACACAAAACAAGACAATACCCTACGCCACACTACTCCACAATGCAACACATACGGACAAACACGCAGTACATTATGTTTTTGTTTCCTTACCTTACCTTATCTTACCTTAGATTACCTGCATTACATTCTCTTACATTTCATTACGTTGCACTACGGTACATTTCACGGCATCACAATCCATTGCGTTACATTAAGCTGCATTGCAATGATGCAATTCCAAGGGTACAAACATGAATGCAATACATAGATACATAGAAATACGGATGCATACATAGATACATTGGTACAAACATAGACACACACGCACCCACACACACACACACAAACACACGCAGGCATGCAAACATCTTTACACCCATAGATACCTCGATCCATAGACGCATAAATACACAAAATGTTACAATATGTTAGACTACATTTCACACACGTAGACAATCGTAGATACATACGTAGGTACATGCATGTTTTCGTTGTGTTCACCGTCCGTGTCATGGCAGAGCATTGCAGAATGTGCATACATAGAGACATTTATAGATACACAGAGGCATACATAGAGACATACATAATAGTCGTACACACACACATAGATATGCACAGATACATCGCATCGCATCTCATTACGTGGCATTACATTTTTTAATTGCATGGCACCACGCGCCACCGCAATGCGGGACTACACATTACACACTTATGCAAAAATCCAGACACACACATACGTTGCATTACATACATACATACCTACCTACGTACGTAAGTACGAACGTACGTACGTATGTACAGGTATGTACCTACATATGTACATACGTACATATGTACATTGACATACGTACACGGGTACGTAAGTCCATATGTACATGAATGTGCAGATATTGGTTGCAATCACAAGGGTTTGCATCACACCTTTCATCATATTACATCACGCTTCACCAGCTACACGCATAGATATACAAAGATCGATGCAAAGAGAGGCACATGCGTATATGCATCTGTACATGCATGCAATGCCTACAGGCATAAATGCACTTTGTTAAGTTACATTAGGTTACCACTTTACTTTACCTTTCATTGCAGTGCATCACATTGATATAAAGATACATACAAACAAATATACCAGCATAGATGAGAACATAAATGCATACTACAAACATATGTACATCGAAGTTTAGAAGAACACATGGATGCAGAACAACAACATTACATAGAGATGGATTGGAGTACAGAAAATTCAAGGTTGGAAAAGATTAGACAAGAGATAGAGGTAATAGTATACAATACAAAGGAAATAAATATAGATAGAAAGGTAGGTAGTTAGATAGATAAACCGAGGATAGGTGATAGACAGATGGATTGATAGATAGATGGATAGATAGATTGATCGATAGATAGATAGATTAGATAGATGAGGTAGATTAGATAGATTAGGTAGACTGGATAGACTAGATTAGATTAGATAGATTAGATAGATTAAATTAGATTAGATTATATAGATTAGATTAGATATATTAGATTAGATTGGATAGATTAGATTAGATGGGATAGATTTGATTAGATTAGACTAGATAGGTAGATAGGCAATTAGATAAGTAATTAGATAGATACATAGATAGATAGGTAGGTAGGTAAGTAGGTAGGTAAGTAGGTCGGTAGGTGCGTAGGTAGGATTAGAAATATAGATGGATCATTTAGGCATTCAAGTACTGTGTACTGCATTCCATGAGGCCCCAGCACAACAAAGCTGCAGCGCATTTTTTTTATTTTGCATTGACGTGCCGTTAGATCCAGAGATGATCATATGCTGCATTTTTCACTGAGAATTTCCAAACTGGGACTTTCCATCCTTTTGAAATCTATAGCTTTGCTGCCTTCGCGCTTTCGTGTTTTCGCGCGGAAATCCCGCACATCACCAGGGCCGAGACACACACTAGACAAGAATGGATCGTTTAAGTGATCCGTCGGGAACCGAATCCCATCACGTGCAATTAGATTTGAATTAATTACACACACATATATATATATGGGACTATGGTGGCCACCAGCTGCGACTTATATGCGCCCAGGTGCGCCACCACAGTCCCGCAGGTACGTTTCACCTGTCCCGGGGAGGTGTCTTCGTTGGTCACCGACCCCCCCGGGACCCCGGTGACCCCCTGCATTAAAGACACATATAATATAATATAATGTGATGAAATTTTACGTCTGTGCAGACGTTACACGCACACACATGTCCTGCACAGAGATCAAAAGACTCCGAGTTTTTCAGCCTCGGACATAGATTTGGAATGCTTCGCTTTTCTGAAGAAACAAGAAACATAGAAAATATCTTTCTGATGGTGTATGCATGTATTAAGAACAGTATTTGTATTTATTAGGTGCGCATGAATATGCAAATACATTGTATTATGTACCACTTCCGACATTGGTTTGCAACATGATCGTGAATCCTCTGCAGAACTATCCAGCCTTGCGCCAGGGGAACCATCTACTCATCTCCTTGGGTTGAAGGTGGCATTCACAATCCTCGCATCGATCCTGTTCAACACTTCAACACTCAGGACTTAGGGTCGACTGTTTGGTCGAATTTTGCTAAAACTGCCAACAGTTTCCTGCGAAAGCATCAGAGCAGAACAGCTCCAAAACAGCTCCAAGCCAGCTTCAAACAGCTTCCAATGTCTTTTCTCAATGTGCTTCGACCTTGCCAGGATCGCTTCCAAACAGTTTCTTGGCTGAGGAGGGATTTCTATGGAGATCTTAGTCTGAGTCCTTTTGTTTTTCGTCCATGTTCCATGTTACATGCTAAGAGGTTCTGAAGCTTTCCCAATCGGCACACCATTGAACAGTCAGACCAGTCATGATTTCTACAAGGGAGAAACATGTCCAGGACCATTCGTGGTGTCTGTTTCTGACATCCCATTGTTTTGTTTTTTTCATCTGTTCAATCATCGTTTGCCCCGTGTCTGACAGGCCCCTTAGGCTCAATTCCCGTGTACCAAAAGGCACCAAAAGGCACCTCTTTGAAGCGGGGACTCAGCAACGCTTCCGCCACGCTTCGGCCACGCTGCTAAGATGTCAGCTGCGGAGTTCGTGAAGTGCTTCTTGTACAACTTGCTCCCGCTGCGTGAATCGACAGCACATTGCAAGGGTCAAGCACTTGTATGGAATTGCCCAATTAGTTTGGCAAGACGGGAAACTCTACTGAAGTAAAGGCCACTGTAAGAGTTTTTCATGGGTTCCAGAATTTTGAACTGGGTGAGCCATTGTCAAAAATGCTGCTGATTAACTCCGCCTAGAAGAGTCTATACCTGCGGAGCTGTTTCAAAGGGCTACAGGTGATTTCAAGTGATGTAATCCCTAGCAGCGCATACCTGATGTCGATGAAACCAGCCTTTTGGACAGTCTCAACAGGGTATGTTGTTGTCGTATGCAGTAAGCCTGCGGAAGTTCGAATCAAGGAGTTGAGAGCTCAGGTCAGTTTGTGGGAATGGTGGCTGTCCGGAAACCAAGAGCAGTCAGGTGGTTCCAGCAAATGGTTTGACAAGATCAAGTTGAACCAACAAGTTGAACCAACAAGTTGAACCAACAAGTTGAACCAACAAGTTGAAGCAACAAGTTGAAGCAACAGACGATCAACGGAGGATTCGGGATGTGACTGTCACAGCTACAGCCGGCGGCGAACTCCGAACCCCGCCTCTGAGGGCCCCGTCACCGTGGCCTTGTTCTGGACCTGGTTGGAACACAGGAGTGGCAGCGGATGGCAGCGGCACCAGAGCCAATGAATAGCATTGAATAACAATGAATAGCTACAGTAGCTACAGTAGCTACAGTGGCTACAGTAGCTGTGGTAAGGGAAGACTGCGGTCTTTGATTCTCTCACAGACTGGAAGTGACAGGCTTTAGAAAGGGAATTGTTGGCTTAATTGTCTTAAGTGTTGTTTGTAGAGTCAGATTGACAGAACCCATTTGTGATTTGAACAGATCGACAGGTTGAAGGCTCGATTCTATGTCCTTAGACATCATAAAGTTTCTGTCAATCACGGGGCAAATTTGATACGGAAAGTCTGCTGGTTTTCTCCTCTGAGAACAGACTGCCATAAAAGTGCAGGCGTGAGCCAAACGAGATCTTCATGGACCGCGAGGAGTACTGGAAGAATTTCAACGATTACTATTACGGCTGGGATTCACAGGTTTCACATGGTTTCACATGGTTTCACATGAACTGGACATTGATTTTGCTAGCACACCGCGTGCCATAAAGCACAGCAGAGATTGGGGAGCGATGGACTGTAGCTGCTGTAGATCTCAACTTCCCGCATCTGTCCGTCCACTGTAGGCGTGTACTACGATCACCACCGCTACTCACACATGATGTGCCAGCGTCGTGCACACAAATGGGGCTATGCTGGACTGGACATCACCCTGGAGGCAGAGAGAATTCTGTGCTTTTAGAAGGTTTTAAGATGTTTTGGTTTTAACATGTTTTAACATGGTTGAACAATAACAGTTGCTGATAGTTTAAGAATGTTTAAGATTATACTATACTAGTATCACGTTGTATAACTATGTTGATCTATGTTGAACTGAAGGATTGCCAGTTTCCGAATGTTTCTGAATGTTGCAGCACCTTGCATCTTCGAACTTCGAGCTGGTGCACGGACTTCAGAGTCTACTTCAGAGTCTAAACTCACTATATCTCACTATATCTCATCCCAGCTCTTGGTCTGGCAGGGCGGCCACCACCATTGAGATGAGACCGGGTTGCGCAAGTAGCACGCCTGTGCGTGACACGTGTGAACGCGTTGGATTGCCGGCCCTGCTATCAGACTCTTTGGATCCTTTTTTTGATTTCTTTGAACTCGTTGTGTTATGTTGTGTTATGTTGTGTTATGTTGTGTTATGTTGTGTTCGGATTTCCTCCAAAAATGAGTGACGTATTGATTCACCAATTGAGAACTCGATAGAGGGAAGCTCTGGTTGAAACGGGCACTGCACGGCAATCACGCAGTTGAAGCTGTTCTGTGATTTTTGATGAAGCAGAGCTGCCTCACTTGCTGTGAGCGGTCAATTGTTAAGAAAGATCCACCAGACGAGTCTAAATACTTTGATATATGCAGCTCAGCATAAAGGTTTAGCCAGTGAAATTGCGCTCTTCGAAGATCAATGGCACATCAACTGCAAAAACAGCGTGATTTCCAGCAGATTCTTTGGTTTCCTTGTGACCTTGAGAGAGAGAGAGAGAGAGAGAGAGACAGAATCAGAAGTCACCATTGTAGCGGGTTTGAAATTCACCAGGACAACGCGGGACTGGTGTGAAGGGATTGCATGGGATTGCTGTGGAACTTAGCGCAGCCTCGTGGCATCTCGTAGCTCTGCAAGCCCAAGATGTGACAATGTTTTCATCAACTGCATCAACTGCATCGACTGCATCGACTGTATCATCTGCATCAACTGCATCATGCACAATCAACACATCTCTGTCAGTGTGTGCGTGAGTGTGAGAGTGTGTGAGTGTGTTGCAGATTGCTTTTCACATGTGGGTACCCATGTATCACATGTACAACACATCGTCAGATCTCTGGCATTTCTGCCGTGAAGGTGACCTGGCACGTCCTTGAGCCATGGCACTTCCACGGGTCCAGAGTCCGTGTGGGACGCAATTCACAAACTACAGAGATACCTGGCATGTGACTCATTTACACGTTGAAACGCTGAAGGTGATTATTCTGATTTATTCTGTGTCGAGAAATCACGACAGAAAATTCATGCTGTGATGCAAAGTCATAACTTTAACAGATCGAACCATGCAGTTCTTCATGCGCAAAGCTGAAGGGTGCCGGCTCGTGGGAGATTTCGTGAAAAGAGCCCCCCCCCCCTTACGGGCTTGTGGAAAGCAATCTTCCTTTAGGTTCATGTTGGTGGAATTCTCAAATGATATATGAATCATGTATGAATGATTGTGTTTTATTGTCCAGTGGTTTTTGTGACAGCTCGTCAAAATGCTGCACGTGCCGGAGAACAATCGAAAGCTTCAAGATCCCAAATAACATACACACGTATGATTTAATTGGAATGTGTTTTTGCTTGTCGATTCCCTACTGTCTATCCTGCAGCAACTCAGCGACAGTTTTTCAATTGAAGAGGCTCTCAACATGTGACTGCAGTAATGGGTGGTTGTGATTTCAAACATGGGCTATGTGACGCCGCTGCTTGAAGCCTGTGTTGGGAGCAACGCGCTTTGATCACTTTGACAATTCCCCACTCAGCTTTCCTCCACCAGTTTCAGAAGTGTTGCAAGTGTTGCTCTGTGTCTTGCATGTCTTGGATGTCTCGGGTTTGCAGGTTATTAACTCGTCACACAACGTCACACAAAGTCACACATCCGAGGCCCAGTTTGAGCGAGCCCTTGGTCAGTCTCAAGAGCTCCAGCTTGCTCGGGTCCTTGGGTTGCCCGGTCTCATACGGCTCATGCGGGTCGATTAGGCTCAACATGTTTAGCCGATTTGATCGCTGTCCAAGTATGGTTGAACTTTGATGACCCCTCGGAAGCTTTTTGGATGACATACTTGTGGAAACGTTGATGTCGAGATTCCGCGTTTGAGGCAAGGTGTGGTGAGCTGGTTGCACAGCGTCCGTGGACTCAGAGAGAAAAGCGGGGAGAGGGATCCTTGTGTTTCTGTTAACAATGAGACATATTGAGACATTGTGTTTTTCTTCTGAAATTCCAATGCGTCACAAAACAAGAGAAAAGGAGAATTCATCGCTCTGTTCCAGGTGGTCAGAGGCTTCGCATCGAATTTGGAGGTCGGAGCAGTGTGAGCAGCACAGGATGTTCCTGGAATCTGAAAATCAAGACGTTTGAATTTTATAGCCGTAAAAATGCAAATCGCCAACCTACAAACAACATCAAACATCATCAAACAGTTGCAACTCCCAAAACCAAATCTATATTACTATATATTCTTTTTGGTAGTTGTCATGATGCATCTCTGACATGATTTGGATATCTTTGGATTTGGTCAGGCTGAGAAGCAACAGTGGGAGTCTCAAGCGCAGGTGCTGTGCACTGTGATGGCTTGTCGCGACTTGGGGGTTGCAAGCTTCGAAAGATGGCCCAGTAATCTGAGATGAAAAAAGTTCAGAAAGCTCCATGATGAAGCATGACTCCACAAAGTGATCAGGATGGATTTGCACAATTTGCAAATCGAATTTACAATTGGATGTTGGTTCATGTTGGTTCATGTTGGTTCATGTTGGCATGTTGGTTCCTTGGTCACGTTCGGACAGTTTCCGCAGGAGCTACGTGGTGAAACCCGGGAACTGCGCAGACGCCTGGAGGGTCTAGAGGTCGGATCAGGAACAGATCTACGACCTGGAAATATGTGAAATTCTAGAGAAATGTCCGGAAAGTTCAACGATACGTCACAAATCAGCAGGATTCAAGCATAGTGGTCGTGTCAGGCAGCTGCACCTGCTGATCCTGAGAGGCGGATGCAGCAAAAAACTACAAGTTATTCAAAAAGGTGTTGGACATTTTTTTTGAAAGAGACGATTATATAATTATATGATATTATATGTGGGTATGGCATAGGAATTTGAGACTGGCATCCCACCTCCTTAAACCATCAGGGACGGGTTCCAAGCGCGGTCCTTCTCGCACTGGCATAGGCCTGCCACTGATGAGTTGCTTGGCTGCAGGGGGAAGCATGTCGCGTTGTGGCTGGTGCTGCTTCACATCTTTCTTTTGCAAGCTGACATTTTTTTGAGATTAATGAAGTTTAAAGGGGACTAAAGTTTACTAAAGGTCAGTCAGTCGTTGCGTCCTTTTACGAGGGAACAGACTGCCAGTGCGTGTTTGTGTAGGAGCAACGTTGATCTGGGCGAGCAACTTCGAGCGAAAGGGACTCCCAGAACTTGCGATTCTGGCTGTCAGATCAGAAGAAACCAGAGATGACTGGGATCACACAGTGATCACACAGTGATCACACAGTGATCACACAGTGATCACATGACATTCACATCCACGACATTAATGGCATTCACGGTATGATATTCGTTGAACGGTGGACCCAAGGCTAGAGAGACGTGTGGACTTGTGGCGGGAAGAGCAGCTATTGCAAAGAGACACCGAGGTGCGACATCCAAGACATCCAAGGCATCCAAGTAGAGAGAGTAGAGCTATAAAAATTATAAAATGCAACAAAAAATAAACAAAAACACTGACAAGTACTACTGGCAGTACTACTGAAAATCTTTTACAAATCTACTGAGTACCTGAATAGTACAAACCTCCAAAGAAATGTTTGCTTTGCTCAAAATTCCAATATGCATTCATTATCATTTCTATTCCAAGATCCTTTCTCATTTCTTGCCTTGGTTCATTGATTTGGCCTGAGCCCAGCATGACGCGCACTCTTGCCAAATGTCCTAGGTCCACGTGGCGTCTGTACCACCTGCCAGCGACCTAAAGTTTAAAGATGCTGAAAGATGCTGAAAGATGCTGAAAGATGCTGAAAGATGCTGAAAGATGCTGAAAGTGTGAATCAGTAGAGTTGATCACACAGGGAGATCCCTGCCAACCTGTTTGGCAAGGTGACATTTGAGTGGAATGGGAGCAAGTAAGTTCACATAGTTCACAATCATGGTTCATGCCAAAGATGCCAAAGACCCGTCACTTCACAACACTTTGGGTGATTTAATATTACAACATTTGAAAGCAATGAATGACAATTTTATTTGACTTTGCTATCTTTGCTTTTGTGTTGATCTCAAATTATTTAGACCAAAGCTTCTTAGCGAGCACCTCAGGCGCCAACGGAAGCGAAGGACTTGGACATGGTGAAGCAGGAGCACTTACGGAAACTTGAAGCAACGTGCAGCAAAAGCAGAATGTTCAAGTCAATGTTTGATCTTTGGACCCTTTTTTTCATTGATTTGCGAATCAGTCACTTGCATCAACAATACCTCTTCCACCAGATCCAAATTGTACATGCAATGCAAGATGGTGTCATGCTGCCATGAAGATATGGCAGCGTCAGCTACCTGATTTCATGTGCGTTAGAACTCCTAGGGTGGTTAATTTTGGATGGTGTTTTTTTTGATTGAGGAGGACATCTTTATCATTGGGGGGCACCCCATTTGATTCATCTTGGGTACATGTAAGGGAAGTGCTGAGAGTACTCGAGGCACGTTTGTTTCACGGCAGCGGCCTAAAGTGACAAGAAGTTGTGGTAGCTCAAAGTGACAAGAACTTCACAGCGCATGATAGAGTATTCAGATATTCAGAATGCAGAATGTAACTCTCCATAAAGGGGCACTTAGACATCCATCTTTTGGTGTGTGTATGTGCGCGCCGGGTACGGTGCTGCAAGAAAACTCCAACACTTCTGAGATCTTCTGAGATCTTCTGAGAACTTCTCAAGTTTGTTTCAGCCGCGACATGTCTTGGCCTGGCTATGGATGGTCCCTTACGCGTGCAGCTGCACTCGTGGCCTGGCTGACCTTGAGTGTGAATCCATTGGTGAAACTGTGGCTTCACCCAATCAATCAGAATTGAGAGAAGGCAAAGAAGACAAAGAAAGAAAACGAAGAGAAGAGGGCAGAAGATGATCACATTTCATTTGAAATCTTTAGCCAAAAAATGCCTGAAATTTTGAAATGATGCTTATGCGGAAACACTCATTGTACTCCATCTGTCGTTCTTCTTGCATTTTGGATCGGACAAATTGTCTTTCCAACATCAGAGTACTTGTGTCCAGAACTTTGTCATAATGATCAACTTCTGATGACGTCGGGGAAAACTTTGGTGAACTTTTCCCTTTGTGATTCTTTGTGATTCTTTGTGATTCTTTGTGATTCTTTGTGATTCTTTGCGCCTTTTCTATCCTTTTCTCAACTTTGTGCGAAATGCGTAGAGAAGGCGTTCTCTGAACTTCGCTTTGAGGCCGGGAAGGTGACTTCTGCAGCCGCGTTGAGCGGTGCGAGCCTCGTGACCGTTGTGGCCTTCTTCGGAGCCTTCCCGAAGCCGTGGCTATACCTCCGCCAGGACGCAGACGACAGCAATGGCGTCAGGAGTTTCTGTGATCATTGGAAGATCAAGCATGTTACATTGGCATCTCAAAAACCCATTAGAAAAACCGCTTAGGTTTCAGGCCTTTTGATCCTTTTGAGCTTGTACTCATACATCATTATACTGTAAATTACTACATTATTACTATAAGCTACTATATTATCAGTAAATTACGACTATATTATACTGTATACCTGAGCTCTCCGTCCTCCAACGATCCAGGATCGTTGGACTCCAAGGGATGATGGTCTCAAATACAAGGAGATGTGCTTGAGAGATGGTGCCAAAGCGTGGTTATTGCCAGGAAAATCAGGAGCAGCGCAGGGTTCTCCTTATTTTGCAAATTGGTTTCTGTGCATTGCATGTTTAGAACGTTTAGAAAATTTAGAAAGTTTGGTAGTTGTAGATTCACTGACAATCAGGTTCAATAGTATTCTGGTTGCCAGATGTGAAGCACTGCAGTTTTGGAGGGGTTGTATAAAAGCAATTTTTGCTTTGAACACTTTGGAAATCTATTTGAAATATTTTGAGCAGGAGATGCAGCAATCTGTCTTTGCCATGGTCGCTCAAAGAACAAGGCCTTCAGGACCTGCACGTGAGAGGTCAACGACCGATACTCTATCAACTGATGTCACAGGTATCGGTCGATCTTAGTCGGCATTGTTCGGTATTGGTCACATTTTACTCTTGAGTCTTGACAGACATTGACAGTAGGCCAGGTTAAGAGTTAAGAAGAGTTAAGATATGTTAAGGATAGAATCCAACAGAGACCCTAAGCTTCGCTTCGACCTGTCAGGGTCACTTGCGGCCTTTAATTTGCTCTTTGGCACCGGACTACACTGTGCTGGTCTTCGACTTCTTGGGCCATGGAGTGAGAAACCTAAACGGAGAAGCTTTTAAGAAATGTGAACTAGACTACACAGCCATTGTATTGTTCATATATGTTCATGTCAGCTATCATTTTGTTGCTTGTCAACCCCGCGACATTTGTGACGTACGTGATGTTTGTGACATGCCAATATCGTCTCTTTACTGCGCGCTTCAGGCCAATGCCTACGGCACCACGACATTGGGCTGGCGCGAAGCAGCCACTGTCAAGCACGTCACTCAGCCGAGACAAGGGAAGGAAGTGAGGGAAGTCAGTCACCAAGTATGGGAAGTGGAAGTACTGGGTGAAGGCATGGTGAAGGCTACGTGAAGCCTAGGTCCGGTGAAAGTGAAAACCTGAGAAGCACCTTCTGGACCTGATATCAAGTGGGTAGGTCAAAGACGCTGTAATCACTTTTGCCACGAGTACCGAATCCATTGCAACAGGACAAGGAACGTCATCGCTGAGGCAATCGATGCTCTGCAGCAGGAAGGTTTTCAGAGAGTGCTACTCTACGGCTGCAGCACCTTTGACAGAACAGCTTGGATAGGACCTAAGGACCTAAACTAAACCTAGACCCCTAGACCTACAGCTGAAGACCAAGCCGACCCATCAGATCCACTGGATTCTTTCTTTCCAAGCTATCCTAGATGGAGAGAGCTTTTGCCTTGGGATGATTTCCTTGTTCGCCTTCAACATGCTATTGGTTCCGATGACAGTTTGGAAGAAAACAATTTTTTGGGGCACCTGAGGCACCTGTTGCGTTTGTGGAAGGGAAACCAGAATTCAAAGAGAAGCGATTGCGGTTCCACATTACCGAAATGGAGAAGTTACCTGCGAGGTATGGGTGGTGCCGCTGCTCTCATCTCTCAGGCAGGACAGTATCAATTTCCAATGCCTCCAACTGTTGACCTTGCGCATGCCAGTCACTTTAGCGACTTTGTAGTTCGCCGGCTGCGGCAGAAAAGACATCTTTGGTTTCGAGCTTTTTGACCCTTGGCCCATCGCTGCAAATGAGTCAGAGGCGCACCATCCCAATGCTGTGGTGAAGGGTATCATCACTGATGGAACCTTTGCGAATTTCCGTGACATCTTCAGTGATTTGGTCACGAGGAATGCGCCTTGGCTGATCTTGGCTGACTCTGTGTCAGACTTTTCAAGGATTGCGGACACTTTCCAGTATTTTTGTGCAGGTCTTTGGCAGGTACATGATATGAACAAGTCACACGTGTACCTGTAGTTCTCTACACAATGATTTCAAGTTCAGGATTCAGATTTTCTTGGTTTGGTCAAAAGCTGCACTTTTGGCGTCTCATTTCACCATTGACACCTTCTGAATACCAAAACCTTCATTTTTTGACTGATTCTGAGCCAAGGCATGGTGGATGCCAAGGTTCCTACGGAATCTTGTGTGACTTGTCACAGAAATCTGAGATGAGAAAGTCGTCTCAGAGTCGTCTCAGTCGTCTCGGTGTACTTGAAAGTGTGTAGCTCCTGGTTGATTGTCGGTAGCAGCTGTAGCAATAGTCACTCAGTAGTCCTTCTGGATCTTCTGGCTTTTTGCAGCCAAAAGGAGGAATGACATGAGAAACATGAGAAAACCAACGGGAGATCACATCAGATCCTTGAACATCAAATCGGAGATGAATTGGTTGTTGTATGTTGTTGTTGTGATCCTGATTGGCGTCACATCAAATGAAAAGTGGTGGGTGCCAAAACAGCAGCTCACACAAGTGTCATTCGAATGCAACAATTGTGATATTGGATACAAACATGTTTGTTGTTGGTGAGAACGGGTGAGAAGTCGAGTCTAGGTCGAGTCTAAGTCGAGTCAAGTGAGGTCTTCAGCCAGTTTCCACCTTGTTGGACTCCTTGCTGGGTATGACCCACATGATGTGCGGCCTGCTGAAGCTTGAAGGAGAATAGAGATGATAGCTGCATAGCCTGCATAGCTTGCTGCAAACTCTTTTAAAGGAGAGAATAGTTTGGCAAACACCAATGCTGTATCTATGTGTATTTTGGTGTATTTTGGTGTCTTCAGGGAATCAATGTGAAGGCGGAATGAATTGGGGAGAGCACTGAGGACAGTCTGAAACAGATTTCGCTTCCAGTTCTGATCTTGCACGGAAAGTCTGACCGCAACTTGCCAGCTTGTCACGGTACTCAACATGGTGACGTAGTGAAGTGGGCTGGCTTTGACTTCTTTCCAGATGTAGCCAGATGTGAAGTACAAAGTCGGTGTACCCTCCTTGTTGAGGACAGATGCAGGATATAATGGCTTGGCAAAAATTTTGCGCGTAGGCGTAAAGGTTGGTTCGCCTTCTTGATTGGGTTGTGAATTTGTTGGCTTCACGATACTTCAAGATTGCAAAGGTACTGTCGATCCTGACAACGCGCAACAACTGATGCGCTGTGCCTTGGAAACTCCAAGAGCCAGATCTTGGTATGTCGTGGTATGTCGTGTTACGCTGTTGTACTTGGACAGGGAATGCAGTGGAATTAAAGCTACGAGTTTCACATGTTCCTACACTTGTAAAACTACGTGGCATTGACATTTGGCACATGTCAGCACCACCTTTGAAATTAAAACCAAGGGTTTAGCCACGCACATTCTAGACAAGCGCAATGACATATTTTTGAGTGAGAATGGTCATTGCATTGCTCTCGAGATGTCTGCCAGATGCCAGCAGAATTTCCGAACATTTTTGGCATCTTAGGTGCGAAGCATGGCAGTGTCCTTCTCTATGCAGGTGGTCACGATGATCCCAGCAATGCAGAGGTTGACTCCTCAGGGCCTGGCTAAATATTGGCTAAACATTGGTTGAATTTGGTTGAGCTTGGAGCATGGAGCTATGCAAGATGGCACAACCATCTGTCCCCGAACAGAGAGGTCACTGGCGAAGTCCTTTTGTGTTGGGACTGTCGTTGCTCACACCATGACTTCCCAGGTTCAAAGCGCTCTTTGGAACTTCGCCAAGAAGCTGCTGTGACCAGCAAATAAGATACAATCAAGACATCAAGACATCAAGACATTAAGATACGAGATTTTCAAAGGGTGCCGTTGCGAGCCGTTGAGCTCTGCTGTGCTCCACGGCTGTACGTTTTGGCCGTGTGCCAAGCACGCCAAATGCGCCGAGCGAGCTGCGTGCAGTCTACCGAAAGGGAATGATTGAAATATATTGAAATGGTTGAAGTGTCACATACGAAGAATAACACAAATAGTGGAATAGTGTAGTAGAGACGATGTGTATAGTTACGAGGTCTTTCTCGGAAGTGTTTCACGGATGTGACAATGTCTTGCCGACCAAAGGTGCCTCGTGATCGCTTGAAAATGCTTGCGCATTACTGACACAGGCGTTAAATTGAAAGCAACCTGGCAACCACCTTAAATTTTGAGAGAGGGGGCGTAAAATGGCATAACATGGCATAAAACTGACAAGACGGTTTTGACCTCTTGTGACTGCAAGACTAGTCCTTGTTGTTCTGAAGGACCTGCGGCAAGACTTTGAGAACCTCCTGGAAGACAAAGTGTGGGGCGAAGTGACAGAAAAGAGGAACATGGGATTGAAAAGGGACACTGAACGAAAAAAACCAGGGCAAAATCACAATGAGGCGAAACTTTGATCCTGAACAAATTTGAAGCTGAATGTGGATTGAGATGATGGAGCCTTTCTTTTACAAAACCTTTTGTTCTTTGATTTTTTCATATTTATTCCCTTGATTTCCTTTGATTTCCCTGCTATATCGGTGACTCGCTGTGAACCCAGTGGCCTAGTGACGACACCGAGGTGCAGTCGCTTCAGCTGTCTCTGCAGCAACGCCTCGGTGACTCTGCGGAGGAACTGTCGCAGCTGCTGCAGGTGCGCACTGCAGTCGTGACAGTGACTTTCTCCAACTTGCTCCTTTCATTTTTTTTCGCACTTAATTTCATTTGATATATTTGAATATATTTGATATATTTGATTTCATAGTTTCCGAGTGATTGGAGTCTTTTGGGCTAGGTTCACTCCTCAACTCTGGGGGAGCGACTTCGCATTTGCGAGGAGATGGAAAGAATGGAACAAACATGACAGAACAAAATACACAGATCATACAGAGCCAAAACAGTGTCCAGATACGATGAGACAAACAAAAAACGTGGGGCGATGGAAATGGGCGGCGCTTGATATCGTTGATGGTCGGATTGTGTCAGTTGAATGCCTTAAAGACGCTTAAAGAACAGTTTTAAACATCTTAAACGGTTTTTTAAATTGGTTGGTTTTTCAAATTTCTCAGATCTCAACAGATCTCAGCTTGGTGAAGTCTTGGTGAAAGGCGTAGAGCCATCCCACGACCATTGTCTCGACATGTCTCGACTCCCAGGAGCGGCTCACGGCCTTGGCGTTTGGAGGATTCCAGGTACAAAATTGCATAAAATTTACTGCACAAATCGTAAAAAAAACGAAGTGACACATGGATAGATTCATTAGATTCTCCTAAGAAATGGTACGAATTCTACACTTAGCAAATAATTAGTGCTCAAAGTCTTCGTTTGTTGAAGATGATGCATATTTTAGAGATCCAATCATTGCGTTTCTCAGCACAAAAAGATAGTTTGGCACTGTGACCATGTGACCATGATCTGGGCCTAATCTTGGTTGGGTTAGGCGTCTGAACGTGCCGACTCAAAGCCCGAAGATGAGCAAAGGCAATCGGCTGAGCAGCTAGAGTCTTTCGTGTTTGAAAGAGCGTCTTGTCACTGGGCATGGTAAGAATCCAGCTGTATGCTTAAAGCAACAAGTTGATGGGCTGCTACCCAGATAGCGAACACAAGAAAGAAACTCTTTTTTGGCCGGTCGCTTGTGTCAAAATCTCAAGAGCTATCTGAAGCAAAGATGACCTGCGCAATGTTCTCGACTCGGAAACTTTTTCCCTGAAATATTCTGCTTCGAACTTCGAACTTCTCAAGTCTCAAGTCATCTCGAGTCGTTTCTCGATTCGTTTCATTTCGATTCTGGGTTTCGCCATTTTGAGATCCGTTTCTTCCAAGATCTTCCAAGCGTTTTGAGGCGACCAGGTTCCACAGGCTCTGGAGCCAGCAATGCCGGGGGTGCCTCGTTGGAGTCCCGGATTGCGCGCCTGGAGCGCAACGTCAAGGCGCACGGTTTCCGAGTCGCATTCTGTCGAGTCGCATCATGTCGCATCCGAATTATCTCATTATTATCTCATACAGTACCATATAGTACAGTAAAATCCAGTAAATTCTGATGCGTATGATATTATCATCTGATATTATCATGATTATCATTTCAATATACTCAATCAAAATGACTTCATTCTATTCATTGCAGAAAGATTTAGTCATTTCAAACTTTCAAGCCATGTCAAACCATATTAAATAATATTAAATAGTGACAAATCACTTCAAACAATTTCAAACCATGCTGTGATTTGCACTATGTGCCCTCTCGCTGCTTGGTCGATACCCATTGACATCCATTGACATCCACTGACAAAATAGGATGAACCTGAGAAACTCTGAGAAACTGAAGCTACAGAGCCTACACTGCCTACAGTGCCTACAGTGCCGACGTGCGATGTCTTGTTCACCTCCAGGGCCTTGCTGCCTTTGCATCAACCGGGGATGCGCAACGCCTTGATGATTTGGCGATGGCTTCAAAGCAGGTGTCTCGAAGGGATCGAAGGGAAAGGGAAAGATCGATTCTGAGAGGTGGTGCGTGTTGCTGGAAATATCCGGAGATACGCCAGATACGCCCAGTTGCCGGATGTGCGATGCATGGAGATGAAAGATGATGAAAGATGATAAAAGATGATGAAAGATGATGAAAGATTCTGCAGATGTCTGTTTTTCGTTGGCATTGCAGCATCATTCGTCTTTTTGGTGGTCGACAAAGCGTTGATAGGCGCAGTTAGATGCTCGACGGTGTACAGAGAGGATTCAGCTTGTGGAGGTGCTGAGCTTTGGGAATGGTCCTACTTTTCCTACTTTGACATATGGTGTTGAAAATGTGGTGAAAATGTAAGTAATGGAGCTTCGGAACTGGACAGTGAAAATGCTGAAAATGCAAGTTTTGGCAATCCCATCAATTTGTGACTAAGAGCGGGAGCTTCAAAGATTTTAATTCATTGCCTGAGGCACAAATGAGCAACCTGGAAACCACAGACAGCCAGCTGGGATCTTCAATTCATCGACAGGACGCAGAGCGTAAGAGAAGGTAAGAACAGAACGTAAGAACATCTCAGAAACATCTTAGACATGGTATGACATGGTCGAGGTATGTCGAGGTGGGACAAGGATGGGCAAGGCAGTGTGGCTTGTGGCTGACTGCTCCCTTGTCGGCTGCCGACTGTGTCAAGGTCGGCCTCACCCGAACTGCTTCGACTCATCAAGGCACAAAATCGAAGCGCAGCGAGACGCGCACAGTCTGGGACAGTCTGGGACAGTCTGCATTGTTTAACAAGCTGTTGAAAAAATAAACCGTTTAACATTGTTTAACAAACTGTTTAACACATTGTTTGCATACTGGAACAGTCGTCAGGACTTGGAGCAGCGACTGAACGACGAGATCGAACAGCTACCTGGGTGCACCTCTGCATGAAATGAAGAATGATACAGTCAGCCACGCCATGGAGCAAGAAACAAGCAGATGCATAGTATATTAAAATATATTAAATATATTGATATAGAAATATATAGAGCAGTGTAAAATAGTGCAATCATGTGTAAAATCTAAAGTGCCCGTAATATGTCTTTCTGATTCTTTCTGCGGAACGTTTCCACGAGGTTGAAAGTCCAAGTTGAAGCTCCCAAGATCTCATCGGAGGCCAGGTTCACCCGAGTCGGCCGCTGCCACGCTACCGACGTGGGATGACGTGGGTAGATCAATGGGATGATCATAGGTCCTGCAGAGTCCTCCATAGATTGAGTAGATTGCACGATTTGCACAAAGATTGACAAAGATCATTCCGATTTCATTCTCATTCATTCTCTATTCAATATTTACTTCACTGCTTACTTTAATGCTTAGCTGTGCATACTAGGGGTGCATACGATGTGGTTTGATTCGGCCACTTCAGCAATCCATGGTCCATGGTCCGAGAGATGCAACGCTGCACACTGCATCACCCTGCGCAATGATGTATCATTGATGTATCCAAAAAAAGAAACAGATGAACCGATGAACCGATGAACCAGGAAAAGATGGATCGAGGAATTCTGGAAGAAGTTCACAGGGATCTTCTGAATCCATTGGCTTGATCCTTGGGTCCTTGGGCAGTTTTTTCAGATGTCGGGATGGCTGATAGCACTGATAGCACTGATAGCACTGATAGCACAGAAGAATCAACAAATGTGAATTTCAAATGTGTTCTCAGGGAGAAGAAAGCAACCGAAGGAGCTTTGCCCTAGACTTCGTTGAGAAAGACATTCAGGCGCCTGCCATTGGATTTGACAGATTTCAACCTATTTCAACCGTCTCTCCTGAACCATCACATAGGTATCCAGCACTCACGACGATGCTCGACCTTCGGCAAAACACTAAACCCAGCAGTGAGTGATGTGAGTGCCCGCAAGCTCTTGCACTCCTTGCACTCCTTGCACTCCTTTCACTCCTTTCACTCTGCTCTGATCTTCGCTCAGTCCGGGCTCTTCGTTTTCTATCGTGGCAGTTTCCTGGATCAGTGCACTGCCATTGGCAGGCAGCTTCTCGAGAGCACGCCATTGAAGGTGCTTCACAGAGACTTAGTCACAGGATAGCCAGGAGATTTGATGTCTGAGCTGAGCTGCATGAAAATATCGGCAGTCAAAACATGGCATGAAGGGATCAACATTTAGGCGGCCATCACTTCACAAATGTGTGATTTGCTGCGAGGAGTGGTAGGCTGGTAGGATCTCTTGAGTCATGCCATCCCGAAAAAATAGCTCCCACTTTAAGCGATAGAAAGCTTGAGAGATACTCCTCTAGCATGACCAGAGTCGCTACTGAATGTACTGATGTTTGAGTTGCATGAAAACGTATGCCAATCGAGTTACAGCCAAGTACGAGACAAAGGATTTGATGTTGAGTATGTTTGAGTAGCTCGCAGAAAACATATTTCATAATTCATAATATGAGAAGTTTCCTGCCGGTTCATGCTTCTTTTGTCTTACAAATAGGACAACAGAAGCTAGTTGGAAGAATCCCAAACGACATTTCAAAATTCCAGGAAGGGAGGCTCTGGTGGTCACTGTACTAAAGACATTTAAAGACACTGGTCATAACTTGTCGCTGTGTTCGGACATTGGCCAAGTTGATCAAACTTTACTCCCAGTCTTTCAGTTTTACTGCCAGTTGCCTCTCTGCAAACCAAGCTGGCAGCCTTGACGCAGCAGCAGGTTGGGTGACATGATTCATCTGATCTTTTCCCAGCTTCTTTCAGCAGTTGCCTTGCAAGTTGCACAGTGAAGCTAGATTCAACAAAGGGGAATTTTGATTAATTTTGAACATTCAACAAAGAAGGTGGTCTAAGCTCAACCCAATGGTCGCATTTTGTCATTCAACAGTTGTGGAGAAAGTTCGAGCATTAGGGACTTCAAGCGTCCCTATACACTGAGCATCTCCGTTCAATCCAGGTTCTTCGTTTTGAGCACGATTCCGACCTATTCGGACCTATTCCGACCTGTGGTTTGTCAGGATGATCGAGCGCTCCAATTGCAGCAGGATCTAAAGAAACTGCAGCAACAGTTCATCGCCTCAGTCGCCTCAGGCTGAAGCCAGGACCTGGGAAGAGCTTTCCGGACGTCTCCGAACAGTTTTAATGTTTTTTCACCCACGGTTGAAAGCACTGCGCCAAGCAGATCGCGATGGAAACAGTTTGGAAACAGTTTGGAAACAGTGAGCTCTCGGGCTCAGGCTGTTTGAAGCGCAAGTAACTGCCACAGCTGGAGGCTGGGAGGCATTGGCACAAAGGCAACTGCAGGCAACCAACCTTTCAGAGCTGAGAATGACATCGAATGAGGGTGGTTTGATGTTGTTTGCCACAGTTTGCCAATGGTTGTGAGACTTGCAAGAGTGAACTCATTTACCGGTCATATTTGTCAAGTAACAGAGGGAGCACAAGTCATTATCAACGGGCTACACTGTAGCTTGTAGACTTGTGCTGCAGTCGCTGTCTTCCGATGGGTGTCATTTTGCAGGATCAACACATGCTCCATCTGAGACAGCCAGGATCTGAGATGCCTTTACATTCAATGTAAATGCCACCGAGGAATACAGGTTTCCTTTGTGAAGTGCCTTTTGTAAGCTTGTTTTGAAAAGTCAAAGAAAGAACAACGAAGAGAGACCTTGAGAGGGAAGAAAGGACATTTTGACTTATATAACTCAAGACCAGGAAATCCTGCATCGATGAATGTCAAACACAATGGGATAGCAACTTAGGCATCGGCATTGGCAACGACACTCTCGAATCACGAGCAGGAGCAAAACTGATCATGTGAAGTGCTGATCATGCCAAGTGCTGTTCACAGCCCACTTACAAACATAGCGCACTGGTTCACTGATATCCACAGACCAATCAGTCATGTTCTTTAGTGAAACATTCTTTTATCATAGCATTACCGTTTGGCGCATGACAGTTTTTTTTTTGTGTCGGAGTGGGTTTAGTAAAGCTCCGTGGCTGCAAGGAGCTCAAGAACTTAGCTGCCTCTGTCTCTACGTCACACCTACCTGTCTTTGACCACTTCCGGGTTGATCGGTTGATCCAAAGGCATCCACTTATTACATTTTCCCAACATGAAGAAAAAGTCGAGAGGAAGTCACAAGTACAGCCTTCACGCCATTTGCATCCATTTGCTCTGATAAAGATCAGGATTTATATCAGGATTAGGGCTGACATTGACGGCATCGCGGCATTGCTGCATCGCGGCCATTGTGAACTCAAGTGCCTGTGCCAACTCCGACTCTGCGCCATGCCTGGGCGCACTTTGGTCGCCCATGCAGGGACACCGGGGGACACCGAGGGACACCGAGGGACACCCAAGTCTACCGGGTCTACCGACCATGTACCGAACAAGACGGGTAACGAAGACTTCATTTTGGGAAGCGATTCTGTTCCTTCTGTGAATTCCTGGGAACAAATTTTGAATCAGAAAGTCATCGACACACAAAAAAGTGGTTCATTGGATCTACTGCGCTACCCCGCTGAACTTAAGATGTACAGTCACTTGACCTAGAACACTTCTTTCCATAGGATCAAATGTGCCACTTCTGGCTGATGCATCGTCATTTGCGATACAACCGTGACCTGTGGCCAGAGGTGTTGGATTTTGGTCTCGACAGCTCATTCGATTGATCCGCTTACTCCGCTTAGTCCGCTTGGTGACTTAGTGTGGGTTTGACCCGTTTGACCGGTCTGACCTGGCCGAGGTTGTGTTGGAAATCCTGGAGATTGGAGGCGCAATTCATTCGCTTGTTCAAAGAATTGTTTTTTTTGTTCGCCATATTTTGATACATTTTAATACATTTTACATTGTCTGAATTTCGGTTTTCCATTTCCACGTCAAAACGTTTTGCCACCTTTTGTGTCCTCTTGTCCTTTTCCATTCTGCTCGAGGCTTGAACGGCTCAGAAATCGTTGTGCTTGTCAGCGCTTTGGGCGAGGCGTGCAAGTTTTTTGCTAATGCACTTGACAGCAGTAGCTGAAACGCAGAGAAAGCCATCCGAAACGACTGAAGAGATTTAGAACGTTTTAGAACCGTACCAAAATGGCTTGCCTTTGTTGAGACAACAGTGCTCTTACCACCAGTGTTTGTTGGCAATGTTGACAGGCACGAGCCCGACGAACAGCAGTTTGAGATAAATTGCAGGGATGCGAAATGAAAGACGTACATGGGTCATAATTACTGGGGTTTACTATGTTGCTCTGTTTCTAGGAGTTCTAGTAGAAAAGACAATTTGTGGCATCCCGTTTGTTTTATCAGTTTCTTTTTGCAACGGTCTTAGAAGGCAAAGAAATAGGATAATTATATAATATCTAATATAGTTATATATATATGATTCTTATATATATATATAATATCTCATATATCCCAACAGTTTTGCCATACTACTGTCCATGGCAGGTGCAGTCTGCAAAAAGTGCAGCGCACTCTTTGCCTGTGTCGTTCGTGTCATTCTCCTTCCGATCGAGCTTTGATGCGCACTGGTCTGGGCACATAGTTGCGACGCTGACAGGCCTCACTTTCTTCATGTGTCGTGACGGTGTCATGGTAGTGACTCGGTAGTGACACCTTGTGACCCTCCAACCATTTCAGTGAACGGAATATCTTCACCTCACATTTCAAGCTTCGCAGGCTTCAAGAAACACAAAAGCCTATGTTCTGCTCAGGCCCTTTGAAACATCGCTGCGACCCTTTCTTATGGAACTGGCCTAAGATTGCGAATTTGTCTGCAGGTGTCTCCGGAAGCTTGAAAGGGACAAGCGCAGAGTTCTCGTGTTGCTGAACAGAAGCGGAACAGTTGCACGATGTTGCAAGATGTTGCAAGATGTTGCAAGAGCGATGACTTTGGCCATATTGCAATGCTCCCCAAACGAGACTCTCTAAGACTCTAAGGCGGAGCCGTTGCAGATCCGGCTTCTGAAGTCAAACCGTCAGGTTGGAGCTCAGCTGCGAAGCCTTCGGATCATGCTCTTTAGACTCTTTAGACTCTAAGCTCAACTGTCTCAACTCTGTCTCAACTCTGTCTCAACTCTGTCTCAACTCTGTCTCAACTCTGTCTCAAGTGTTCGACACCGATTTGACACCGATTTGACCCTGCAACAGACTTGGAAACTGTGCCAGACTGTGCCACTGATCAAGCGATGATGCAATTTGGGGAGTGGTGGTGTTTGTTTCAACTTGACAGGTAGCTGAATTCCAACTCAGACCATTTTCCTGGTTGAGACAGTCTCGAAGTTGCGGCTACTCGGCAAGTGTGCAGATGCTTCAGGATGGATGTGTGCAATTTTGCTTTGATCCCCCAATGAAGCCACTGCAAATTATACCGTCACAAAGCCTACCAGTTTGAATAACCATGAATCAACTTGAGTAGGCAGGTTGAACTTGATTGCGGCACGTGGAGAGCTGCTGCAGAATCATTGAGTAATTCTTCACACCGTTCACACCTTCCATCCTGTGGAGAACACAGTACTTTCTCTATTGTTCGCGCTAAAGCTGGACGTGTTCGCTAGGTGCTCACCATGGTACCATCTGTCTCCAAAAGGGCAATGACAACAATGAGAATGGCAATGACATCTGGATCCGCAGGAACCCCGAGACTGCAAAATCGTGAAATTGTTTGCCTTGATTCATGACAGGCCACGAATATTCATGACAGGCCACCAGGCATCTCCAAATTTTTTATAGTCGGACGAGTTTGCATGATCTTCAACTAATTTGGAAGAGGAGCATACAGGATCTCGCCCAGATTGACTCTCTTCCCAAGGTCTACAAGTGGACGCTGGTTTGGCGGAAGATCCGAATTGGCGCCTTGACATGACTCAGCTAAGGGACGGGGTTGGACGCCCGCGGGAATGAAGGATTTGGCTAAATTGAAGGGTAAGATGAGTGAGACGGGGCTTTCCAGCGTTGTGGGTATCAAGGTGTCACCATCAACTCTTCAGATGCTCCTTGAGTGTGAATCGAAGATTATTGATTATTGTAGACTATGCCACTTGGGCCACATGTTTTTGCTATTGGATCAAATAGGTTCTTTGTCGATCTCTAGACATCTCTCAACATCAACATCTCTCAACATGTGCGACTTCGGCCGCTTCGACTTTGTGATGTGTGAGATGGGTGAACCATGTGGAGCTACAACGAACTCAAGATTGGCCCAGCCCCACCAGGTTTGGATCTGTTCAGACAGAAGGCCCAGTGATGCTTGGCACGCAGAGCTTTTTGGGCACCAGGGAAGCTAAAATTTGCTAAAGGAGCTCTTGTGAGCAAAGTCATCTTTGAATTTCTCTGGGTCACGAATTGTTTTGGAGCGAATCACACTTCATGGACCTTCATGGAGTCTGGGGCAGCGGGCTTGGCAAAGTATATTATGAAGTTTCTGCTTCAACGCCGCGCAGCCAATGTGTCAGCATAAGGTGTTTCTTATGCTCAGGAAAGTTCCCGAGAAGGGCGAGATCATCCGTATCCCTGACGGCCCTGACAATGAGGATCAGACTGATCAGACCGTGAGGTTTGATTCGGAGTGCGATTCTTTACGCAGTCTGCTACGCCAGGCATTTTTCGATGGCAAACAGCCTGCGGACATGGCACGAGAAGAGTGATATCCTGAAGCACTCTTACTCGGGATATCTTATGTGCCTGGTGCTTGTAGGTCACAGCTTGCATCCTGCATGACATCCTGATGGAGGCTGCATGTTGAGGATATGGCATAAGGGATATGAGTCATGAGTTAAAATCAGTCCAAGGTTGCTTTTAAAGGAAGTCTATCCGGAAGAGACTGTGCCTGGCTGTAGATGTTTTCTTGTGAAGATGCAGAGGGGCTCTTGACGTCCTGATAGTGGACCAGGGACTTGCATTTTTTTTGATTCGGTCATGAGTCATTTTTTTCAATTCCAGCTTCCATCTACATCCAATTCGACATTGTGTATATTAGACCCGCCGAATTTGATGCGAGTGACCTTCTCAAGGTTTCACCCGGAAATTTGACAGGCTTTGGTCACCGAAAGACCACGCCAAGCTGATGCGACATTGACATTTTGGGTAGATCGATGTAGATCGATTTTTGATGGGTTAGATACCGCAGTGATCCGCAGTGATCCGCAGTGCTTTACTCGCCTTACTCGGTGGAGCACTGCCACCTGGGACTGGAGGACTGGAGAGCTGCGGCGCTGCGGCGCTGCAGCGTAGGGTGTCAGTGCTCGTGCAACGCTTCAAGGGGTTGAAGCGTAGTGTAGTGACGTAGTGGCGTAGTGGCGTAGTGCTCAACGGACTCAATGGATGACGAATGGAAAATTGATGAAAATTGAAAAACAAATTGTGCAATTCTCTTCCTGGAATCGGACTGAAGTTCTGCAGATCAGGTTTGTAATTGCCTGCTTGAAATTTTGAAACACAAACCAAACTTCAGCAGCCAGGCTTCAGGCTTCTGTGGGCTGCGTGCAAGAGGATTTCCGACAGGCTCACTTGGAGAGTTGGCAGTGAAATTTGCAGGGAGATGACACCAGTCTGAACGTCATTGAAAGAGTCATTGAAAGAGTCATTGTATCACAGTACATCAGTGTCATAATTGTTGTTGCATTGCTCGCATTGCTTGTTCCAGGTGCCCTCACTGCCAAACCCACTTGGTGCCAGCCTCAAATCTGAGCCAATGGGCCAGATTGGCAAGACATGCCTATAAGACATGCCCTTCACCAGAAACGCATCCTGAAGGTGATTCTGAAGTTGTGGGTTGCAATTGGTTGCAGTTCTTGCAGTGTCCAATGTTCCCTCACCTCCTCGCGGCCTGTCATGGAACTGTTGGCAGACTATGGCAGACTTATTTGCTTCTGAAATTTGGCCCTGAGGTTCAACAGAGGCCCGAGAGAGATGTGCATGCTACATCATGATACATCATGCTACATCATGATACATCATGATGCATCATGATACATCATGATGCATCATGATACATCATGATACATTGAGTATCATTGGGATCATTGGGTATTGGGTCCACTTTGTGACCATGTCCAAGGAGAGCCTCAGATATCCTCAGATTTCAAAGATAATAGATCCAATGGCTGAATTATTCAAAACAGATTCCTTCTCCAATTCATTGTTGTGCATCTTTTTGCACTGCTCCTTGGCAGTTTTCAGTTTATGATGCTTATATAAACGTTTTGAATTTAATGATTTTTTGCCGACTTGTGAGGTAAGCAGCGCTGCTGCAGATGCCAAGTCTTCGTGCGGCAGCCAAGAGCCAAGCAGCGCCAAGCAGAGCCATGTAGAGCCAAGTAGAGCCTCATAACTCACATAACCCACTGGTAGTTGCTAGCAGCTACCAGCAAGATCTTTCAAGAGATGCTTGTACTTGTAAGATTTTGTAAGATCTTGTAAGATCTTGTAGCTACTTTCAGTGCTCAAGGCCCTCAATGCCTCAAGGCCCTAAAAGATCAGCTCCGAAGCTACACAGAGATACTCAATTCCTTTTCAATTGTCAAACTTGGGTTTGGTATAAACTAGGAACATGTAAACTTGGTTGACGCAGTCAAGGATCCCATTCATGGAACATAGAAATTGCCCACCCCGTCATTTCCAACTTCGCTCTGGTTGGCACACCTGTCCAGGGCGGATGCAGTGACTGCACTGCAAAGGGCAGAAGAGGCTTGTTGTTGGGGTTGTGGGAGTCATTCACTGCTAATGTTGGTTCAGCTTTGGTTTGGATGTCAGTTGGGCGCAGTGGCTACAATTCAGTAGCGACAAACGATGGCGTTCATGTTGCATGCAGACAGTCATGACTTCTGTTCTGCCTCAGTGTTTGGAAGTTTCTCCACATGGAAGTTTCCCACCGAAGCTACGATTTTGCTTCAAGTTTGGAAGCTTTTAATTTGCTTTTTGGACGTGTTTTCATGGTGCCTAGGGCAACCTTGGCATATCCAAACGCATCATTAAAAATCACAAATGTTTAGTATGATTTTATCATATGTTATCAATATATTTAATGATATCATAGATATCTAATTTATTCTATATAATTTAATCATATCTACATTTTCGACTGGTCTGAGGCTCAACGCCGCGTTGCCTCCTTGGGTGCGGAGGCCATCTCTTCAGGAAAGGAAGTAATGTTGCACTGTCGTTGCCACGTGTTGTCCAACAGTACGTGATCCTACTGTTCCTATACTGTTCCGATACTGTTCCGATACTGTTCCGATACTGTTCCCATTGGTCCTTCTCCAGATCAACAGTGCGGGCTTTTGCGAAATTTTACAGCCGATTCAAACTCTAAAACTTCCCTTGCACTCTTCTGCGTGCACAGGCACAAAGATGTGACTTTTGATTTTTTAGCCTGATTTTGATTGTTGCACGACAATTGCTTGAGAACAATTTTTGACCTGTTGAGTATTTGCACCTGAAATTCTACGCACGGTCTGATCCCCGAAAAAGCATTCTATGTGGGGAATGCCTGATGAACATCTCATACGGCACCCGATAGGCACTACTGTCGCTGCCATGTCCAACTGTTTGATGTGAACCTCATGCCTAGTGCCTTCACACCAGGTTGCAGAGCTCGCGAAAGCTCTACAGGAGATGCAGAAGGTGCGCTCTATGTTTTGGACATGTCAAGGCAAAAAAGCAAGTGGTCCAGGGTTGTACAGGAAACTCACAAAAGACAATTTATTATCCAAACACCTCTCTTTCACAGTGCTTGGGACTTTTTAAAAGTTTCCTACTGAACCTGAAACCAAAAGCGCATTGCAACAAAGTGCACAGATTCCCCCTGTGTGCCTCGGCCAGGCAGAGAGTCAGGCACCCCGAGAACAGGCACAATCACTCCACCTGGAAGCGTCATTGTCCTTCGGAAGAGTATGTAATTAGTATGTAATTAGTGTTAGTCTGCAAGAATTGTAAATTCATCTTGCTCGTACAAACAAATGACAGGCGTGAACCAACACTCGTTTCTTGAACCTGGATGTGGTGTGATGTGCTGCCATTGGAGCTGACTTGGCTATTCCACCTCACAGGGAACAAGTTCTCGTGACCAACTGCACGTTCCAGATGGACTGGACCAGGACATGTCGTAATGGTTCATACATGATGCTGCATCATCATGATGCTCAGTAAGCAGATAATACTTGGCAAAGCATTACAGGTGTCTCAGGCCTTCTCATTTTTCACTGAATGCTAGTGATTCTTAAGGGTTGTAGGAAGACCTGCCGTTGAGTGACTCTGTGCTAAAATACGGTAAACATAAAACGGTTAAACAAAGGACGTCAAAGGTACTCAAATACGGTATCAAAATGTATCAAATACGTCAATGTTTTGGTTGCCATCGGCGGTATCACCTTGATAAGGTCCTTTCCTCCGGTTTTTGCAAGGACACGCTTGCAGATGTTCGTAAAGATCTCCTGGTCAATGCCTCGAAAACGACGAGAGCAGTTCAGAGCAGTTCAGAGCAGCACAGAAGGAAGACAAAACGGAGTGGACAACGGAGTGGACCATGACTGGACATGACTGGACCATGTAAATAGGTTGGCCAAGGCTTTAGGAAGTTCCCACCCTGACTATCCACCGTTCACCAACTGTCCCCAGTCGTGGTTTGGAGGAACGGATTGAAGCCGCCAGATTTTGCTGTGAGGACCTCAACATGCCCAAGCCAGGGGACGACGAGGTGCAAGACTGACAGGACATCAGCTTTCGTATGTCTGTGCAGAAATGGGATCTAAGATGATCTAAGTCTGTGGATGTGGAAGCATCGAAGATATCGAAGATGATTGATGATCGAAGATCGAAGATGTTGGCGCTTGGTTTTTGTGTGATCATGGCACGGTCGCAGCCGGATGCACTTGGATGCATCCTGTGGAGGCCACACCGAACGGACCAGAGGTCTTGCCTGAGGTGCCTATGGTGCCTGAGGTGCCTGCAATGCCTGCAGAGGCCGGAGATGTGTTTGTTTATTCATTCTATTACAATAATTACATATAATTACTATTTTTTTGTTTGAAAATTAGTATTAACTAGACGACGGATGGCCCGAGAGCGTAGAGGAGCAGAGTCTTCTGTTGCTAGTATGGAGACACTATATTACAAGATAATATATTACAGATGTATTATAGGCAGACGAGAAGAGTAGTATCAAGACAATATATGACTAGTACAAGACAATAGTTTGCATCGTATTTTTGTAAAGTTTTTCATACACAGAACTTTTTACAGACAGACGCTTTTGCACAGAGACTTTTACACACAGACGCTTTTTACACACAGACGCTTTTACACACAGACGATTTTGCACACAGACGCTTTTGCACACAGAGACTTTTACACACAGACGCTTTTTACACACAGACGCTTTTACACACAGAGATTTTGCTTTTACACACAAACACTTTTACACACAGAGACTTTTACACACAGAGACTTTTACACACAGAGGCTTTTACCCGCAGACGATTTTACACACAAGGCTTTTACACACAGAGCTTTTACACACAGAGACACACACACACGCTTTTACACACAGAGATTTTTACACACAGACGCTCTTACACAGACGATTTTACACACAAACACTTTTACACACAAACACTTTTACACAGAGAGACTTTTACACACAGACGCTTTTACACACAGAAGCTTTTACACACAGAAGCTTGTACACACAGACACTTTTACATACAAACACTTTTACACACAGAAGCTTTTACACACAGACGCTTTTACACACAGCGCTTTTACACACAGACGCTTTTACACACAGACGCTTTTACACACAGACGCTTTTACACACAGACGCTTTTACACACAGACGCTTTTACACACAGACGCTTTTACACACAGACGCGCTTTTACACACAGACGCTTTTACACACACTTTTACACACAGCTTTTACGCTTTTACACACAAACACTTTTACACACAGCTTTTACACACAGAGATTTTTACACACAGACGCTCTTACACAGACGATTTTACACACAAACACTTTTACACACAAACACTTTTACACAGAGAGACTTTTACACACAGACGCTTTTACACACAGAAGCTTTTACACACAGAAGCTTTTACACACAGACGCTTTTACACACAGACGCTTTTACACACAGACGCTTTTACACACAGAGACTTTTACACACAGTTGCTTTTACACACAGACGCTTTTACACACAGAGGCTTTTACACACAGGCTTTTACACACAGAAGCTTTTACACACACACACACACGCTTTTACACACAGACGCTTTTGCACACAGACGCTTTTACACACAGACGCTTTTACACACAGACGCTTTTACACCCAGCCGCTTTTACACACCACGCTTTTGCACGCAGACTCGTTTGCACACAGATTCTTTTACACACGACGCCTTTTACAACACAGAAGCTTTACACACAGACGCTTTTACACACAGAAGCTTTTACACACACACGCTTTTACACACAGATGTTTTTACACACAGACGCTTTTACACAGACGCTTTTACACACAGACGCTTTTACACACAGACGCTTTTACGCACAGACAAGTCCGGCACAAGTAAAATCGCAATTTTACCTCAGTTTTTGTGCATCGGCCCTCATTTCGTGCGAAAGGGTTGCTCCGGCACAAGTAAACTCGCAATTTTTGCTCAGTTTTTGCGCATCGACCCTCATTTCGTGCGAAAGGGTTGCTCCAGGACAAGTAAAATCGCAATTTTTCCGCAGTTTTTGACGATCGACCTTCATTTCGTGCGAAAGGGTTGCTCGGGGACAAGTAAACTCGCAATTTTTCCTCAGTTTTTGACGATCGACCCTCATTTCGTGCGAAAGGGTTGCTCGGGGACAAGTAAACTCGCAATTTTTCCTCAGTTTTTGACGATCGACCCTCATTTCGTGCGAAAGGGTT
>CAMXCT020002476.1:0-16381 GCA_947184155.2 Cladocopium goreaui | reverse complement strand
GAAGGTGTGAAGATGAGAAGGTGTGAAGATGAGAAGATGAGATACAGACCCCCACTATTGGAAGAACCCTGCGCTCAGACGCTCTCGGGAATTAATATATTTTTTCTTTATTTGGATGATTCTGGATGGATGCATTTGCTCTTTCTGATTCCTCGGTGACACACCGTCCCCATTTTTCCACTTTGTTGTGCCAGGATGCTGAAGCTCAAGATGCCGTTGGGGGCTGTGTTTGATTTGGATGTTGGACTCAATGTCTTTCAAAGTTGCTCTGACATATTGCCTCTGTTTTCCATTTTCTTGCTTTCTTGCCCTCTATACAAATATCATATCACAGGTTTGTCAGAGGTTTGTCCCTGTTCTCAACTCACAAGGCACCAAAAGACGAACATCAGGCACTTGCTGATACAGGCACAAGACAGGAATGCATCACACATTTAGACACACATGCACAATCATGCACATATTGCTGTTCTCCTGTGGCCGTCCCAATATATAGACTAATGAAAAGTTCGATGCTGAAGATCTGCAGTTTCCTCCCAAGATGTGCATTCCTATGAGGATTTACAGTGTTTCCTCCGTTCATCTCCGTTCCATTTATTGCCATATGCTCTGTTTATTCTCTGTTTCATTTTCAGTTTTTTTCTTGGGTTTTACATTCTCATATTAAAATTCACAGTTGTTGAAGCTCGTTGGCAAAGGTAAAACTTGTCGTTTTGACTATGTTTTGACTCATTTCCAGGGTTGGTTCGTTGGTTCAGTGGGCGAGTTGCTTCGAGTTGGTTCGAGTTGGTTCCTGTTACGGAGGGCCTCAGATCCTGAAGCGGCTCAGCTCCCTGGAGCACAAGGCCAGACTCTCAACGATCTCAACGTGCAAAAAATCTCCGTCGATGCGGCGAAAATCACCAGCAGATTTATGATGTTTATAGATTTTCACGAGATTTATGGAGATTTATGATTTATGGCGATAATGATTCATCATTATTTGCATAGATGAGACATAAATTGTGTGTAAAGTAATTGCCGATCTGGCAACACAATTGTCAGTCTGCAAGTTATCCGTGTAGCCCCTTCTTCTTTAGGTTGACACTTTGGACACGGCTCAAAAGTCCCTTGAAGACAGACTGGACAAAGTGCCTTCAAGCACTGCCCCGAGCTCAGCATAGCTCAGATGGCTCAGCGCAGAAGCGACCAGGCATAACCAGACACAGGCGTTGCGTCGTTGGCGTCTTTTGTCGAATGTCTAAACGAGCTTTGCCAGGTTCAGGATGGTCCTGGCACCTCTCCTCCGGGGAAAGATGAAGGCTTTCGCTGGATTTGCGTGTATATTTATATACATAATATATATATATATATTGATTGACCCATGTAACGCTTATAACGTGAAAATCATATTCTGGGTTCCTGGGCGCTATTTCTGGGTTCCTGGGCACTAATTCTATGTTCTTTCATGGTTCTGGAACTAAAGTGCTGTGGAAATAGAATTTGACTTTTGCAATGTCCAAGTTTGGGTTCCTTTGACCATAAGGGGTTCGGCTATCAGATTCTTAACCCAGAACCGCCCAGGATTGCCCAGGACTTCCCAGGACTACCCAGACACTGCCCAGGTACTACCCAGGAATCCTGGAACAGTTGTGCTAAGCATTGCAGAATTATAATGCTTATCGTAAGTGTCACCGAAACGGTTTGGCGTCTATAATGCTTGGCGCAACTGTCAGGTCGATTCCTGGGTAGTACCTGGGTACTAACTTCTGCCAGGATGTACTTCAACACTACCCACGAATCATCTCCAAGTTGTGACATGCATTAGACCGCGCTAGTGAGCTATCCCAAGCACCAGATGTTCTAGTTTTTGAGCGGTCAAGCCCCCACTTTCTTGATTTCCAGCCCCTGACCGTGCCAGCCTCGGTGCCGCGCACCGTGCCCCAGTTTTTTCCCGCGTTATAAGCATTACGTGGGATAATCAATATATATATATAATATATACATATACATACATAAATCCATCCATATCTATCAAAAAGTCAGAAACGAACCTCAAATCCTTCCGGGCCTCATTTTCACAACTACGTTACACTCGTTGTGACTGAACACGTGCAAATCGTGATTTGTTTCTGGCTGTTGCTGGCTGTTACTTGCCGAAGCCGATGTGTTTGGCAAATTGTCAGGTTACTCCGAAGCCCAGCAAGTCCTTGAGAAAATCAGCAGCTTGGAGAAGCAGGCGCTACAGCATGCTACAGGAGGAGGGGGGGACTGTGAACTTGGCATTGGATCAGTTGGATCAGTTGGATCAGCGCCATGACATGGAGGTGGAAGGGTTAGCCTCGCGGGTGCCAAAGGAGGTACGTGCTGAAACTGTGCAGTGTATCAGTGTATCCATCCGAATCCAAATCCGTCAGAACGACAATG
The DNA here is from genome assembly GCA_947184155.2 of Cladocopium goreaui. Classification (NCBI taxonomy): domain Eukaryota; class Dinophyceae; order Suessiales; family Symbiodiniaceae; genus Cladocopium; species Cladocopium goreaui. Next base: position 13,975 of record CAMXCT020002476.1, on the reverse strand, counting down.
TGTCAGAATCCGTCAGAATGTCACAGGATGCATCCGTATGGCCTAAAAAGCTGCTCCGAACGATGGTGCAGGTGGAAGTGGCAACCATCGTGGACAATGAACTGACGCCAGACGTCGGAGACACCGGAGACGCCGGAGACGCCGGAGATGCGGCAAACGCCAGGGATGCTGAGGAAACTACGAAGGGGAAACCAGCGCCAGGTGCGCTGCTGTCCCCAGATCTCTCGCGTGGAAAGACTTATCAAATGTTATCATATGTTTTCAAATGAATAGCTTAGCTAGATTTATATAACTTGCCTGCTTTGATACTGCATTTAGCATTTGATGCTGCACATCCTGGTGTCCTGCTTTTGGGCAATTGCCTCTTGACTTGTTTGTTCCCAATGGATCCCATCGCAAAAGGTGCTGAAGACAGTGAGGCTTCATCCTGAGTACGATTACTGAGAGCCAGCAAGGTGCACCACAGTTGACAGCATCGTTCTGGAAGAGAGAAAAACACGAGCGTTTGGACAGCCCTTTTAACCCAAGAAGTTTTCAGAGATCTTTTATTATCGTCATTATTTTTGCTATTTTTTCTCTTATTTTCTCAGTGTTCAACTTGTGCATCTTCTTGTAGAAATCGAGAAAGCGACGATGCGACGAGTCTGTGGGTCATGGAATGTCTGAGGCTGACACACTGAGAAAGCTCCAGGAAGAGGCTCCATGGCGTATTACTGTGATAAGAAGCATGAGACAAACCGAGTTGGCCTGGAGGCATGCCATTTTTGTGCAATTTATGTATATATGCATGTTAGATAATCTTTTGCAATTTTAGTACATTTGTTCATTTGTTCACGATGTTTGCTTCTGTGTGTTTTCATATGTCAAGAGGTCTGTTAACAGTTAACTGTTAACATTCATTTGCATGCTATCAAGAAACAAAACCGTCGGTCCGACCAGTTCCTCGCCCACAGCTGACATCTTACGTCAGGTCCGACAGCTCTCAGCAGCCGTAGACACTCTCCGACAGGTGCCTCGCTTTTTATTCTTTTCGGCACAACAAGTTGCATCAAGATGCCAAGATTGGAGCCTTCAGAGCATTCTAAGCATTCCAGGTTCGAAGTTGACAGGTCACTGCAGCTCTTGACAGCCTCAAAATCTGACACAAATAGCGAAATTGTTAAAGCTTCCACGGCTACCCGTTTCCGCTGGTCTCCACCATGAGCGGATATGGCGAGCCCAAGACATGTGGCAAATGCTGCGAAAGCGGATTCGGAACTCCTCTGGAAGCGATGAAGGGCGAGAGGGAGAAGTTGACCCTCGGAAATTGTTTGATTTGCAAAAACAAAATTCTGCAAACAGACGTTTCCAACGTAAAATAATGCAAACTTGTTGGATTTACAATAAAATCCAGAAGTGTCCTTGATTCCTTTGTCGACTCCCAAGAACTCCCCTTGAAACAGTCGGGCCCAGTGCAATCCAAGACTGTTTGCCTTTTTGAACCACTTAAAAAGCAGCACCAGCAAAGATATAATTCTTGTGCTGGACAAGCCTCTTGCGCCTTTTCCCTCTCCGCAAATTTTGCCCAGTTCCCACCGGCAAAGGATCTACATCCCGGCTGTGCAAATGGAGAAAAATGCAAAGCCAGACTACCTTGCGACCATCGATGTTGATCCAGACAGCCCAACCTACAGCCAGGCCAACAAGTCCATCATTTTGCATGAAACATCATGAAACAGGCTCTATCATAGTTCCATCCGGTTCATGCGTGCAAGATATTCCAAGATGTTTGGGATATAAAGTTGGGTCAAAGTCCGCTTAGGGACTTAGTAGCTCTGTGTATCTTTACTGTGCGGTGTGGAGAAGCATCAAGTCTTTATTGTCTTCATCAAGGGTTTTCCTTGAGGTGATTCATCGTTTACATATGGCACTCCCTGGAGATGAGCTTCATCATCTTGGCTGGAATCTCATCACAGTCTAAATCGTCCGAATCAAGAGAATCAGGAGAACTCAAACTCTGGGCCATCATCGTAGAGCCAAAGTTTCAGCTTAGACTGCAACACTTCATAACACGTCTCAGGTTTCGAAAGCGCTCTGAGAAAAGGTCCTAAAGATTGACGCAATGATTGAAACAATGTCTTTTGCAATGTTTCACAGAGTTTCCAGACATTTTCCGGTCATTTCCGGACATTTCCGGACACCGAGGAACGCATGCTCCAGCTGCCGTGGTCAGGTTGGTCGACCAACACATGGATACCTTGTCGCTCCCGGAGTTTTGTCTGGCGACATTCACATCATTGATGTGAAATCGGATCCCAAGGCAAACAAAAGACATGAAACGACATGAAACAGCACGAACGCCAAAAAATATTTGACAGATTCTTGGCAAGCAGCTATTTCAGGCTTTTCCAAACTTGGATCCCTGCATGAAATGGTATGTTTTAAAGAAAGGTCCGTTAAAGTCTATTGACAAATCATGGTAAATCTAGTGGGACGATTTCGCAGATTTCGCCATCTAGGCGCCCGCTCTCCACAAGACCATTGGAGCGAAGGATCTCTTGGACAAAGCGGGTGTGGCACTTCCGCACACAACACATTGTGCGCCAGATGAGATCATCATGTCTTTCATGGGCAGCGGCACTGCGAAGGATGGCTTCAAGCCCGAAGGAGCAGGCTTCGTGTCCTTTGATCCCAAGACATTTGAGATCAAGCAACGATGGGAAGGCCAGGACTCCAAGACACGCTTTGGATACGATTTCTGGTATCAACCACGCCACAATGTCATGGTCTCATCTGAATGGGGTGATCCAGACTGCTTCACCAAAGGCTTCAACCCTGCGCATGTCGGGGAGGGACGTTATGGTAGTAAGCTCTATGTGTGGGATTGGTCGGATCGAACCGTGAAGCAAGAGCTCGATGTGGGTGCGGGTTCCATTCCACTGGAAGTCTGTTTCTTGCACAATCCCGACAAGGCAGAAGGTTACACTGGCTGCGCACTGAGCTCTGAAATGGTCCGCTTCACCAAGACCAGTGATGGAAAATGGGAATCCAAGACCGTCATCAAAGTGGAACCCATTGAGGTGACTGGCTGGGCATTACCACACATGCCTGGACTCATTACGGACTTTGTGACGCCTGGTTGAGCTCAATATCTTTTTTCACCAGGGACCCGGTGTCACATATAGTAATTCATGACATACATATTACATATTACATATATATATATCTCTTTGCCTAGTTCAAATGTTGTTCAAGTGTGTTTTTTACATCTTCAATATTTTGAATGTGGAACGTGGTCGACAGGATTTCCATGGACGATCGCTTCTTGTACCTTTCCAACTGGCTTCATGGTGACGTTCGCCAGTACGATATCACTGAGGATGAACCCAAGTTGGTTGGCCAGTTCTTTGTTGGAGGCTCAACTATCCACCACACCCAGCACACCCTTCGCATTGTTCACTTGTTCCCTTCTGCAAATGAACATCGCACTTTTTACACTCAAGGAATTTCAGAGTCAGTGATGAAGAGGGCAGCATTAAGTTGTGACATTCGCTGAGCCCTCGGAGTCTCGCGCAGGTTCCATGAAGCAAAACGGTCCAGTAAAGCGAGCAGATGGAGGAGAGCAGCCCGAAGCGTTGGTGGTGAAAGGGGTCGAAATTCAAGGCGCTATCACAGGATATCACATGCCACTGCAGAGTGTCACTGAAAGTGTCACTGAAGAGTGTTGTTCAGAGGTCTTCCAAGCATTAAGCACAAATTTTGTAAACAGTTTGAACATAGTTTTCAGCCACATGGCTGACTGTGACTGATATCTGAATTTCAGGTGGAGCACAAATGGTGCAGCTGTCCCTCGACGGGAAGCGCTTGTATGTGTCCACCTCGCTCTTCTCATCATGGGACAAACAATTTTACCCTGACATGGGGAAGTATGGGGCGCAGCTGATCCAGCTGGATGTCGATACAGAGACTCCTGGCTGCATCTGGCTACCAAAAACATCCAAAATCTATTGAAAATATTGAGCCTGGGAATACAATTGATATAGTTGACCCAGCTTTGCAACTCAGCAGTACCCAACAATACCCAACAGCAGGTTCCAGAGTTCCAGGGTTCTGTTCCGGTTTTCAGGGCCGACAAGAAACGGCGCACGACTCCCAGACCCGGATATTGAAACCCAACAGTCGATAAAAGAATACACACACTATTAACCCAGCTTTGCAATGTTATCAGGCAAGGTTCCAAGGTTTTGCACGGTTCCAAGATTCCACAGTTGCAGGTTTCCAGGATTGCAAGGAGCGAGGTTCCAGCAAGGTTCCAGCGAGGTTCTAGCAAGGTTCCAGCAGTGTTCCGGCTTTCCGGAGCATGCATTAACCCAGCTTTGCAACCCAACAGCATACCTGAATCTTCCACCTACGTCTTTTTTCAGACCCTGTGCCAAAGTCCTGTTTTTTCAGTACCCAGAAAACTTTTCAGGACCTACTCTCAAATTCAGGACCTGGCCATTTTGGGGTGGGGCATCAATGGTAATGGCAATCATTGGGTGCAAACATGTGAAACCAACATTTGGTGGATATTCAAGCCATTGGCATTGATCCACGCAAATAAAAGCACTCCCAGCCCAAACTCATGGCAAGGCAGGATCAGAATATAGTATATTCCAGAAAGTATGTCAGAATAGATGCCAGATAGGATGCCAGAAAGAATGTCAAATAGAATCTCAGAAAAGAATGTAAGATAGTATGTCAGAACATATATGCCACATATACGTCCAGATGATATGTCAGAAACTATGTCAGAATAGTGTGTCAGGGTGGGGATCACTCTTAGTAAGGCAATTTTGAAAATATATTTCAGGTTCGGAATTTTCAAACTGTTGTCCTTCAGGCGCCGAAGCTCCCGTTGAAGGTCAGCATCGCCCCATGTCAACTGGTCCAGTCCCACTTCCATTTCAACAAGTCCAACTTCATCGATTAGGGTGTTGGTTGAATGGACTTGGGACTCTAGCTGGCACGGCATCCCTTGTAACCCTGTAGACACTGTAGTGGGCAAAAAGATTGTAACACACAGAATCAGCATCATTTTGATCAGGCATTCTTTTTGCTAATCCTTTCTCCCTATTACGAAAAATACCCCCAAATGACAAAAACTAGGTGCGATTTCCAATTTTGGGAAATGTCAAATTGGTTAATCTGATTTTTAATTGATCCCCTTGAGGAAACAATTTTAAAAATGAAGGTACCATGTGAGGGTTTCACCCCCAAAGAATAAAAAACTAGTCAACACCGGGGTGTCTTTTATTGGGGTCCGTCCTTTAAAATCGTCAATTTTAGTTTTTTTAATTCAGGTGTTGGTGTTTTATTTGATACTAGGCGAAAGCTTCGAAATCCTATTCTTGGCAGTATTCTATTTAAAGATTATTTTCATGGATTTTGAAATTAGAAACAAAAAACGGTTTAATCCCTTCCCCCTGTTGCTAAACAGTCGCCCCTTCACCCCCCCACCCAAATAACAAACACCTGGAGGAGTTTTTAGTATTGGGGGGGTCTTTAGTATTAGGGTACGAAGCTTCCCCCTAATACTGATAAAAAACACACACATATATATATATATACACATATTTCTATTTCAAAATCGATCAGATTTCTTTCTTTTTAAATCCAATTAAAATATGGCAAACAAGTGGATTCCGAAGCTTAATATCAAATAAAAACCCCCAACATAAAAAACTATGTATGTTTTTCTATTTCGAAATCGATTAGATTTCCTTTTAAAAATTAAATAAAATATGGCCAAAAAATTGGATGTCGAAGCTTTTCCCTTATATTAAACCCTAATATCATTTTGTTTTTTTTCCTGTTTCAAAATCGATTAGATTTCCTTTTGAAATCTAATGAAAAAAAACAAAAAAATGATTTTGAAGCTTTCCCCTAATATCAAATTAAAATCCAATTATTAAAATATGTTCAAAAATTGGATTTCGATGCTTCCCCTAATCTTGCATGAAAAATTCCAATATAAAAAACTAAATTTGTTCTATTTCAGAATCGATTAGATTTCCTTGTAAATTCAAATTAAGATATTGCCAGAAATTGGATTTCGAAGCTTTCCCCTCATATTAAACCCTCATATCAAAGACTATTTTTTCTATATCAAAATTCATTAGATTTCCTTTTGAAATCTAATTAGAATATGGTCAAAAATTGGATTTTGAAGTTTTCCCCTAATATTACATAAAAAAACCCTAATATAAAATATTATTTTTTCTTTTTTGAAATCGATTCGATTTCCTTTTAAATTGTAGTAACAAAAATAAAAACAAAAACAGGATTTCGAAATGTTTCCTCTAATATTAAATTACCAGCCCTAATATATTTTTAAAAAAACTGTTTCAAAATCGATTAGTTTTCTGTTTAACATATAATTAAGATATTGCTAAAAATTGGATTTCGAAGTTTTCCCCTAATATTAAATTAAAAACACTAATAAAAAAAACTATGTTTTTCGATTTCAAGAATCGATTAGATTTCCTTTTGACATCCAGCAAAAATATTGCCAGGAAATGCCAAAAAGTGGATTTCGAAGTTTTCCCCCAATATTATATAAACGTTGTAATATAAAATACTTATTTTTTCGACCTTAAAAGACCCTAGTTTAAAAAATCACCGGGGCTGACTAGTTTTTATTTTTTGGTGGTGAAATCCTGAAATGGGACCTTCATGTTTAATTTGTTTTTGAAAAGGTATCAATTAAAAGTCAAACTGGCCAGCCTGAAATTTCCCAAAATTTAACGCGGACCCTAGTAAAAGGAATCAATGTAATATTTTAGTATTTAGGGTACGTTTAGTAAAAGGAGGTGGGGATTAGTAAGGTTTTCAATTTAATATAAGGGGAAGCTTCGAAATCCAATTTGGCAAGATTTGAGTTAGATTTTGAATCGGAATTCAATCGGTTTTGAAATATAAAGTTCATTTTTTAAAACGAATGATTTCAATTTAATGTCAGGGGGAAGCTTCGGAATCCAATTTTGGCAATATTTTAGTTAGATGTTATTTAAAAAATGTTTTCCAATTTAGATTTTTTTAACCAAGGGGGAAGTTTCGCACCCTCATACTAAATACCCACTAAATACAAAAAACTATTCCGTGTGTTCATTATTGGGTGGGGAGGGGCAGACGGTTTATTATGACGCAGGGATTGGTCAGGCATCACTTGCTGGAATTATTGGATTCTTTTGGGATGATTGGTATGATGTTTAGTCAGGCATGGTTCCCTTCAGTCATGCACGATTTTTGCAAAAATCCTATTTAGGCACGACCCCAAAATCCCAGCCCGGCAAATTCCGGCCCGGCCCGGCAAATTCCGGCCCGCGCCCTGCAAATTCCGGCCCTGCGTTTTTCCAAAATCAGGCAAAACCAGTAAATCAGGTATTAAGTCAGGTGTAGTTACCTTTTAAGTCATTAAGGCTAGTCAGGCATGGTTCCAGTGGGTACCTTTTAATTGTGAAGGCTAGTCAGGCATGGTTCCCTGAATTCAGGGCATGGGTACCTTTTAATCATGAAGGCTAGTCAGGCATGGGTTCTGTTAAGTCAGGCGTGGGTGGGTACCTCTTAATTATGAAGGCTAGTCAGGCATGGTTCCCTTAAGTCGGGTGTGGTTACGCTTTAAGTCATGAAGGCTAGTCAGGCATGGGTACCTTTTAAGTGATGAAATCTGAATCAGGCGGAGCTCCTATTCTAAATGTGTTTGATCCAATTGTTCAGTGTGGAAAATCGATTTTTTGGCTGGTCTACGGGCAAACCCTGTGTCTTCCAATACCATAGCGTGCTGATGTCGCTTGCCTGCATAATAGTTAAGGCCAAAGCTTAGGTCATCAGTGTGATCCTGAAATGGCGCCACGACCAAGAAGATGACATGTGTAAAATGGGCCCTGGATTAACAAAGGCTGACTAATGAATTTGGAGGATGCCACTAAAGTATGACATGTAATCACTTTTGAGGAGCACTCTATGGCACGCAGCCTGCTTTACGGTTTAGCGTTTGAAAGTTTTAGGCTTTGCCTCTATGGCACGCAGCGTTTGAAAGTTTAACCGTTTACCTCTATGGCAGGCTGTGCGCGCAGTACGCGTTACGGTTTAAAGTTTGAAAGTTTTCGGGTTTATGTGTGTGGCACGCAGTGCGCGCAGCGCGCATTAGGGTTTAGGGTTTGGAAGTTTTATAGTTTATTTTATTGCATGCAGCGTGCACAGCGTGGGTTGAACTTTAGGGTTTCGAAGTTTTAGGGTTAACCTCCATGACACGATGGTTTAGGGTTTGGAGATTTTAAGGGGTACTTCTATGGCACACAGCGCGCGCAGCGCGCGTTAGGGTTTAGGGTTTAGGGTTTAGGGTTTGGAAATTTTAGGGTTTACCTCTATGACACGAGAGTTTCAGGTTTGAAGATTTTAGGGTTTATTTCTATTGCACAAAGCGCGCGCAGCGCGCACTAGTGTTTAGGGTTTGAAGGTTTTAGGGTTTATCTCTGGCACGCAGCGCGCACAGCACGCATTAGGGTTTAGGGTTTGGAAGTTTTAGGGTTTATTTTATTGCATGCAGCGCGCACACCGCGGGTTAAACTTTAGGGTTTGGAAGTTGCATAACACGATGGTTTAGGGTTTGGAAATTTTAGGGTTTACTTCTCTGGGACACAGCGCGCGCACCGCGCATTAGGGTTTAGGGTTTGGAAGTTTTAGGGTTTTCTTTATTGCATGCAGCGCGCGCAGCGCGCATAGAGTTTAGGGTTTGGAAGTTTTAGGGTTTCAAGGGTTCCAAGGTTCCAGGGTACCAGGGTCCCACGGTTTCAGGGTTCCAAGGTTTCCAGGGTTCCAAGGGTTCCAAGGGTTCCAAGGGTTCCAAGGGTTCCAAGGGTTCCAGGGTTTCAGGGTTCCAGGATCCCAGCAGGGTGCCAGGTGTGCAGGGTTGCAGGGTTCCAAGGTTCCAGGGTTCCAAGGTAGCAGGGTTCCAGAATTCTTGAGGGTTCCTGGGTGCCAAGGTTCCAAGGTTTCAGGGTTCCACGGTCGCAGGGTTCCAAGGTTCCAGGGTTTCAGGGTTCCAGGGTTCCGGGGTTCCAGGGTTCGGGGTTCCAAGGTTTCAGGGTTCCAGGGTTCCAGGGTACCAGGGTCCCACGGTTTCAGGGTTCCAAGGTTTCCAGGGTTCCAAGGGTTCCAAGGGTTCCAGGGCTTCAGGGTTCCAGGATCCCAGCAGGGTGCCAGGTGTAGGTGTGCAGGGTTGCAGGGTTCCAAGGTTCCAGGGTTCCAAGGTTGCAGGGTTCCAGAATCCTTGAGGGTTCCAGGGTGCCAAGGTTCCAAGGTTTCAGGGTTCCACGGTCGTAGGGTTCCAAGGTTCCAGGGTTTCAGGGTTCCAGGGTTCCGGGGTTCCAGGGTTCCAGGGTTCCAGGGTTCCGGGGTTCCAAGGTTTCAGGGTTCCAGGGTTCCAGGGTTCCAGGGTTCCGGGGTTCCAAGGTTTCAGGGTTACAGTTCCAGGGTTCCAGGGTTCCAGGGTTCCAGGGTTCCAGGGTTCCAGGGTTCCAGGGTTCCAGGGTTCCATTCCGGATTTTGAAGGCTGCAAGTCCCCGCGAGCCAGCCCCAGCCCTAGAGATTGAAACCCAACAGGCCCTGCTGTTGGGAATTTTGCTGACACCGCTCCTCGCCCCAGAGATGGAAACCCACAGAATCGCTGTTGGGCTGTTGGGAATAGGAAAGCATTCCATCAAAGTTCTAAGAATCTTTATCTTTGAGTGAGCACCCTGCCACCCAATTACCTGTAATAGCCCAGCACATTGAGCAAAGTAAGAATCATTGAAACGAAGCAAACAACAAAACAACTAGACGAAGGATGGCCCGAGAGCGTAGAGGAGCAGGGTCTTCTGTTGTTAGTATTGAGACACTATATTACAAGACAATATATTAAAGATCTAATATAGGCAGACGAGAAGAGTAGTATAGAGACAATATTATACAAGTAATTACAAGACAATAGTTTGCATCGCATCCTTCGTATAGTTTTTCACACACAGAACCTTTTACACACAGACGCTTTTACACACAGACGCTTTTACACACAGACGCTTTTACAGACAGAGACGATTATGAACAGACGCTTTTACACACAGACTTTTGCACACAGACGCTTTTACACAGACGCTTTTACACACAGACGCTTTTACACACTTAGGGGAAATGATGACTAAAAGCCAAAACAGCTGTATCAGATACGTTACACACAGACGCTTTTACACACAGACGCTTTTACACACAGAGACGTTTACACACAGACGCTTTACACATAGAAGCTTTTACACACAGACGCTTTTACACATAGAAGCTTTTACAGACACAGAAGCTTTTACACACAGACATTTTTACACACAGGCGCTTTTACACACAGAAGCTTTTACACACAGAGACTTTTACACACACAGACGCTTTTACACACAGACGCTTTTACACACAGACGCTTTTACACACAGAAGCTTTTACATACAGAAGCTTTTACACGCAGACCCTTTTACACACAGAGACTTTTACACACATACGCTTTTACGCACAGACACTTTTACACACAGAAGCTTTTACACACAGAAGCTTTTACGTGCAGACCCTTTTACACACAGAGACTTTTACACACATACGCTTTTACACACAGACGCTTTTACACACAGACACTTTTACACACAGACGCTTTTACACACAGAAGATTTTACACACAGACACTTTTACACACAGACGCTTTTACACAGAAGCTTTTACACACAGAAATTCTTACACCCAGACCCTTTTACACACAGACGCTTTTACACAAAAGCCTTTGTACACACAGACGCTTTCACACAAAGACGCTTTTACACACAGAAGCTTTTACACACAGAGACTTTTACACGCCGACGCTTTTACACACAGAAGCATTTACACACAGAAGCTTTTACACACAGACGCTTTTACACACAGACGCTTTTACACACAAACACTTTCACACACAGACACTTTTACACACAGAAGCGCTTACACACAGAAGCTTTTTCACACAGACGCTTCTACACACAGAAGCTTTTACACACAGAAGCTTTTACAACAGACGCTTTTACACACAGACGCTTTTACACACAGACGCTTGTACACACAGACACTTTTACACACAGACACTTTTACACATAGAAGCTTTTACACATACAGAAGCTTTCACACACAGAGACTTTTACACACAGAAGCTTTTACACACAGAAGCTTTTACACGCAGAAGCTTTTACACACAGACACTTTTACACACAGACACTTTTACACACCGGAGCTTTTACACACAGAGGCTTTTACACACAGACGATTTTACACACAAACAATTTTACACACAAATGACTTTTACACACAGACGCTTTTACACACAGACACTTTTACACACAGACGCTTTTACACAAACACTTTCACACACAGACACTTTTACACACAGAAGCTTTTACACACAGAAGCTTTTACACACAGACGCTTTTACACACAGAAGCTTTTACACACAGACGCTTTTACACAGAAGCCTTTTTACACACAGACGCTTTAACACACAGACGCTTTTGCACACAGGAGCTTTTACACACAGACACTTTTACACAGACTTTTTTTACACACAGAAGTTTTGGACGATCAAACCTCATTGCGTGCGAAAGGGTTGCGCCGGACCCGTGAAAATCACAATTTTGCCTCAGTTTTTGGCGATCGAACCGCATTTCCTGCGAAAGGGTTGCGACCGGACCCGTGAAATCGCAATTTTGCGTCAGTTTTTGGCGATCTTCATTTCGCGCGATAGGGTTGAGCCGGACGCTTGAAAGTTGCATTTTTTTTTCAGTTTTTGGCGATCGAATTTCATTTCGTGCGAAAAGGTTGCGCGGGACGCTTGAAAATCGCAATTTTACGTCAGTTTTTGGCGATCGAACTGCATTTCGTGCGAAAGGGTTGCGACCGGACCCGTGAAATCGCAATTTTGCGTCAGTTTTTGGCGATCTTCATTTCGCGCGATAGGGTTGCGCCGGACGCTTGAAAGTTGCATTTTTTTTCAGTTTTTGGCGATCGAATTTCATTTCGTGCGAAAAGGTTGCGCGGGACGCTTGAAAATCGCAATTTTACGTCAGTTTTTGGCGATCGAACTGCATTTCGTGCGAAAGGGTTGCGCCGGAAGCGTGCAAATCGCAATCTTACGTCAGTTTTTGGCAATCGAGCCTCGTTTCGTGCGAAAGGGTTGCATTTCGTGCCGTCTCGTTGGCACCGCCCCGCGCTTTCGGAGAGAAATAGAAAAGAAGGAGAGAGCAAGAGGGTAAGAGAGCAAGAGGGCAAGAGATCAAGAGGGCAAGAGAGCAAGAGGGCAAGAGAGAATGTGAAGATGTGAAGATGTGAAGAGGAGAAGATGTGAAGATGTGAAGACGAGAAGATGAGAAGATGAGCAGATGTGAAGATGAGAAGATGTGAAGATGTGAGGATGTGAAGATGTCAGGATGTGAGAATGTGAGGATGTGAAGATGAGAAGATGTGAAGATGAGAAGATGTGAAGGATGTGAAGATGAGAAGGTGTGAAGATGAGAAAATGTGAAGATGAGGATGTGAGTATAAGAAAATGTGAAGATGAGAAAATGAGAAGATGTGAAGATGAGAAGATGTGAAGATGAGAAGATGTGAGGATTTGAAGATGTTATGTGAAGATGTGAAGATGTGAAAATGTTTGACAGACCCCCGCTATTAGAAGAACCCTTCGCTCAGAAGCTCTGTGGAAAAAACAAACAAAACTCCAAAACTTGTCTTTGGACCCAAAATCACAACTAGGCACCGTAACCACGGCAGAAGCTCAAAAGTTCCAACATGGTTCCAGTTCCAGTGGGGTTCCTGCAGCATTCCAGCAAGATTCCAGCAAGACTCCAGCAAGGTTCCAGGACTGCACGGTTCCAGCATGGTTCCTGGAAGGTTCCAGCAAGGTTCCAGGACTGTTCCGTTTTTTCGGGGTGTGCATTTTCCTGTCGCCACTCCCCGGCCCCAGAGATTGAAACCCAACAGATTCGCTGTTGGGAGTTTTGTTTTCGAGAGGATGATACAAACATTGCCTTGGCTTGCTAAGATTAAGAACATGACTTGGAAAGAACATTAGATTCATTACATCAACCACAAAAAAAATCACGCAGAGTCGCATTGGCGATGTGATTGCTTGGCCAAGTGCTTGCCCTTTTTTCTATTCACACTAGGTCAGGTTACGCATCACTACTACGACGACGACGACGGCGACGTCGACGACGACGACAACGACGACGACGACGACAACAACAACAACCACTGCCACTACTACTACTACGACTACGACGACGACGACTACTACTACTACTACTACTACTCCTACTCCTGCTCCTACTACTACTACTACTCCTCCTACTACTCCTCCTACTCCTCCTACTCCTACACCTCCTGCTACTACCACTACCACTACCACTACCACTACCACTACCACTACCACTACCACTACTACTACTACAACTACTACTACTACTGCTACTACTACTACTACTACTACTCCTACTCCTACTCCTACTCCTACTCCTACTCCTACTCCTGCTTCTACTACTACTACTACTCCTACTCCTCCTACTCCTACTCCTCCTGCTACTACCACTACCACTACCACTACCACTACTACTACTACTCCTACTACTACTCCTACTCCTACTCCTACTCCCACTCCTGCTCCTACTACTACGACTACTACGACTACTACGACTACTACGACTACTAGTCCTCCTACTCCTGCTCCTCCTACTCCTCCTACTCCTACACCTCCTACACCTCCTACACCTCCTACACCTCCACCTCCTGCACCTCCACCTCCTGCACCTCCTGCACCTCCTGCACCTCCTGCACCTCCTGCACCTCCTGCACCTCCTGCACCTCCTGCACCTCCTGCACCTCCTGCACCTCCACCTCCTGCACCTCCTGCACCTCC
>CAMXCT020002475.1:80000-98780 GCA_947184155.2 Cladocopium goreaui | reverse complement strand
TACATGGTATCTGTGTTGAGAAAAACTATCAGTTGCCTGCAGGAAGTCCTAGTAGAAAATTCAAAGGCCGAGGTGTCTTGCTTGGTAACCAGGTGAAGAACCAATTCTGGGAGGCTGCCTTCTTCCAGGACTTGGGCAATTCTCCGGCTACTTTTGAGGCATCGAGATGGGCTGATTTCTATGGGTGTCTTCCAGGCCATAATGTAAAACTTGCCGACGCCATTCAGGCATACATTCAAGCAAAACTAACCGGACCACCAGGTTGGGTTGAGCTACCTGAAGATGCATGGCCAGACGATGTCGATGTTCGAAAGTTCCGTAGACCAGTTGTAAGATTGGTTAAAGCTTTGTATGGTCACCCCGATTCGGGAACAATGTGGGAACAACACTGTGATCAGAAAGTTCGTGAACTCGACTTCGTTCCTGTTGGAGAAGAATGGCCCTCAATGTATTTTCACAAGAAACTGAAGTTACTTCTTGTCATCTATGTAGACGACTTAAAGCTGGCAGGACCGGAAGAGAACCTGACTAAGGGTTGGGAGATGCTTCGATCAAAACTCAACATCGAGCCCGAGACTGACTTAGGACTCTATCTTGGTTGTATTTTGAGAAAGGGATCTACCAAACTTCATGATGGAACCCGGTGTCAACCATGACCTATGACATGGAAGGTTTGTTGAAGCTGTCAGTTGAGAAGTATTTGGACATTGTTGGAAAAGATACGAAGTTGAAACACGTATCCACTCCAAGTCTACCTGAAGAAACAAAGAAGCATAAGTCCAGAGCACCATGTCCCGGGAACCCCAAGAACAAGAAAGTTTGTCCATGGTGCACTCATGAGTTTGATCCGGACGCTCCATTGTTTTATGAACAAGGAACCCAAGGGGAAGACGTCTCGCCTGGGGAGTCTGAGAGAGGTGCATTAGCGCCACACGCTGCTAGCGTGTTGATGAAGCTGCTGTACGAGGCGAGGATTGCTCGTTTTGATCTGCTTCGTTCCATCAATTCCCTGGCCAGGAATGTAACAAAGTGGACCATTGATGACGATGCAAAGTTGTATCACTTAATGTGCTACGTGAATTCCAGCCTATCTAAAAGAATGACCGGATGGGTTGGGGACAACTTCAATGAATTGACATTGTCTTTATTTGCTGATGCTGATTTTGCAGGGTGTGCCCAGTCTTTGAAATCAACTTCAGGGTCTCATATGCATATCCAGGGTAACCACACTCGGTTTCCTTTGTCCGGGGGCAGCAAACGGCAAGGATGCGTAAGCCATTCGACGCCTGAGGCCGAAATCGTTGCAGCCGATGTCACCCTCCGTACTATGGGCTTGCCCGCAATGAGCATCTGGGAAACGCTGACGGGAAAGTCGCCCAAATTATTGTTCCATGATGACAATCAGGGCATGATCGGTGTAGTCAGGTCGGGTCGTAACCCCACTATGCGGCATCTTGAGAGGACCCATGGCATAGCCATCACTTCCCTCCATGAACATTTTACTCGGGAAAACTACGTACTCATGTATGAGGTGACCTCGAAAATGGCCGCTGACATTCACACCAAAGGTTTCAAGAATCCGTTAGCATGGAAAAGAGCATGTATGCTCATCAACCTGTTGGACCCTGGTGACATCGGTACGAAAGATCTGCTCGATATGGTCTGACCTACCACGGATGTTGATACCACTGTCCGACAAGTGTTTCAAACCAAAACTCAAGATGTTCCAAATTTTCCGTATACCGAAATACCTATTCTACCACCTGAGGTGTATCAGAAGGGTTTTTCTGGTAAAGAACAAGTACAACAACTACCTGGTATGGATCCCATATTGGTTGTTAAGACGCCAACTTTCTTTAGAAAGCGACCACCTGGTGTATCATTGCCTCATGATTGTTTGAGAAGTACCTGGATACTATCTCATGGCAAATGGATCAAGGTTGAGGATCGAGTACCACCTGTTCAACAACAAGACCGTTTTGATCAATGGGTAGAACGAGCTTGTTTCCAATACCATCCGTGTCAATTTAGTATATCACCGTCGGTGATTACTAGGCAATCAGCTGGTGTTGTCTCACCGGGACACCTGGCGTCAACAGCACGACAAGGGCTCCATGCTGCTGCGGTGCCGACTCGTCAGACTCACGTCCTGAAGTATCCTCAGTTAACTGTGGGAGTAGGTCAACTATTTTGTCATCAATCCCACGGAAATGAACCCACAACCATTCATGCAGCTCCGTGTGGTACTGCTCGGGTGATCAACACGCTCCTTCGAGTTGTTCATGGGGGGAGTTCTGGATGGGGTAGTCTTCCAATGGGATGTCCTCCGTCGGGGGACCCCGATGATGATCCATATCCCACAGAAAACAAAGATCCCAATCGACGACGAATGGTATTCGCCGGTGGTGACGTGGTTGCTGGTAGGGTGTCAAAAGACAAAGCCTATAACCCCTCAACGTCATCAAGAAAGGGAAAGAAAATATCCAAAAATGAATATGATCAAGACGAGTGGATATGGAAGGATGAAACAACATTGACGAGAGTGCACAAAATACCAAGAAGAAAGATGTTTACCCCCAAAGAGGCTGACTTTCTGCCATGTAAGCTGAGACGGTTTAGAGATGAACGGGAAACCAATCAAGTGTTTCAGTCAAGTGGGAGATTGATCCACGACTCATGGAGATTGGTGGGAAATAACATCGAGAAAACCAATAAGAGAAACGAATTTTGGACAGGGACCATTACCTTCAAGATCATATCCAATGCAGACATCAAAGATGTGATGGACAGCGGGTCTGACGTGGAGGACAGGGCATCGTGCCAGGACACTGTGGTCACCTGTATCCTTGATGGGAACATGAAAATCATTCCGTTGGATGACATGTTTATAGCCCATCATTACAAGTTGAAGCATGAGACCAGAAAACAAAATGATTGGGATATTCAGATGAATCTACATCGAAAGAATGGGAAGATTCTGACGTATCACTTCAAGCAATCCTATGCTGATTTGCTCGGGAAAATACTCAATGACGTTACCATATCTCTCAACGTCTATGAGATGAAGGATGATACCCCATGCTTGCTCCTCATGTGTGCCGAAACGCAAAGCATCATTACCAAGATTCACAAACAGAGTCGGTTTAAGATGATGCATGTGGTCACGATTACCGAAGATGACAACCTCATGTCCAACTACGGAAGGGCAAAATGGAGACGTTGCATCAGGGGTCCTAGTGACTGCGTGTTCTTTGCGGGACCTTGCGCCGGTGGTTCACCGTGGAATCGGTTAAACAAAAATGTGAGTGAGGTCACAGCGCACAACATCAGAATGAAAGCACTTCTATATTGGGAGCTATGGGAAGAGTTCACATTGTGTCTGCAACGTGTACATGTTTTGCATGCAATGGCATTGTTGGAACTACCTCGGGGATGCGACTATTGGAATGATGAGAGAATGAAGTTTCTGATCAATGGGACCCAATCGACTGTGCATGACTTTGATGGATGCATGTATGGTTTGAAGTCACAATTCAAAGATGTTGGGACCGCAATCAAGAAACCGTGGAGGATCGTATCATGGGGGGTTGAGTTCTTTGACTTGCATGTGAAATGTGATGGCTCACACACCCACGGTCAATGTGCGGGCAGAGAAACACGTGCAACACAATTATATACCGAGAAGATTGTCAGATCTATCCTTCGAGGTGTCACCAATCAAATGTTGATTAACAACGTTTATGGGAGGAGATTTCGACCAAAGGTTATGGAAGAGGAAGATTACTATAAGTCGAAATCATGTGCATGTGTCATCATGAATGACTATGAATGCAACACCAACGTGAAGACCATCAATGAACAACTATTCATTAACTTCATCACCCAACGAGGCGGTGTGAAGGTGAAGCTGAGGTTGTATCCACGTCGTGGATCACTATTGGCGGATCCGGATCCCGTTAGTGGTGGATTGAAGGTGAAGTCGGGCTGCTACCTGCGTCGTTGGTGCGCCTTGACGGATCCGGATTCCGCGTACCTCACTTCGGTCTTCGCAATGGCTGGAACTGACCTTGTGATCCCTTCAGCGGCCAAAGGCATTAGTTTGCTGAAATCAACTTTGTCCCTCATCCAGGAGAAGAAACAAGAGCACAACCTTCCTGCTCCATTCTCAACCTATGAGGAGGCAAACTTCAGAGGTTACAAGGACAAGGACCTCGACGAATGGTTGGATCGAGTGAAGATTTCTCCTCCTGTCGTTGTGGCCTTAGCTTTTGTCATGGATAGAAGTGGCAGGGCGTTCGTAACTCATGCAATCAGGGTGCTCATGAAAATGTTATCAAAAGTGACCAACGAAAATGAGTTGAAGATGTCTGCCATCAGCTTCATTGACAAAGGGGCCCGATTATCGAAATTGGTGGAAGGAGCCGCTAGAAATCCAGATGAGAAAAGCATCATGCAGATGTTGTGCACCTTCGAGTGCGCAATCAGAATAGATGAACTATGGGATACCCTCAAAGACCACTATACTGGTCAAAACAGTATGATCAACAAGGAGATCACAGTCAAAGACTTGCGCGACAAGATCGCAAATACTAGCCCAGCAAACCTTGGATCATTGAACCAGACGTATCCTCCGTATGGAAGTCCTTGCTACCAAATCCGAAAGAGGACGAACTTCGAGGAAATTGCACGTCGAAAATGGGAGAAGTGGTCGTTTGAAGTGATGCGGAGAGAGGAACCTGAACCATATGAAGTTGAGAACCGCATCCAATATCTGGTCAACATCATGTACGAGGAGAGCTACAGCCTCGGCTATGCACTCCGACGTCACAATGCCAGAGCGACCAGCAGCCAGGGTAAAACCATCATCGTCCAGAATGTCCTGGAAGACTGGATGTCAATGAGTTATGATCTCAGCTTGGAACGGACGGCAGCTGTTGTCCATTTGCAAACCATTCTCATGATCTCCAAAATGCTACATGAGTGGATGACAAAATTGGAAAGCTTCAAATCAATGTCATACCTGAGCGGGATCATCAAGACTGATCTGGTCAGAATGAAACAGGCCATTGACCTCCGCGACGACCTATGGGAGTTGGGGGGCTACAACATTGAGAGGGCCGACCAGGGCATGTTTGAGGAGGTGGAGAAACGGAACAGGACATTTTCCTGTATCCGCGACTATGTGACGACCACTGCCACCACACAGATGGGCCAAGGAGCCACAGAGGTCTCCCACATTGATGGCTGGGACATCCCGCTGATGCCAAGAGACGGCAGAAACCCTCCAAGTCAACCGGATCATCCAGGTTGGGATCCTTCACCTATCAGAATGATGAATGACAAGCAACAGAGGGAAGCCGATGCACAGCGGGCACAACAGCAACAACAACAGACTGGGCCTGGTAGTTCCACCGCCGGTGGACACGATGGTTACAGCTCTGCAGCTGGAAGTGCACCACCACCAAAAGCTCCACCATCGAAGGCAAGGCCATCTACACCTCCCGCAAGAAAGGACTGGGTGATTCCTCGGGTACCGAATGGATATCTTTTCAGAACTTCATCAATGCCCGATCAAAGGAACTCCGAGTTCATCACCTCAGCATGGATGGACGAGCGGGATCACTTTCTTCTATCAATCGTCCAAGGACCAGCAGCTCAAGCAGCCAGCACATTGGGATCAGCACCCTGGGCACAATATTTGAGGAGAGTGACCGCATATGCCTGCATGATCTTCGGAGTTTGCAATCCGGGGGTCGTAACCGAGGACACTGCATCCACTATATCCGAGAAGGATTGGCTGAGGTGTTACAGCCACATTGTCCGCAAGTACATGCTGACGCGGACCGGATGCTATTTGTCGACAGCAGGTATGCTCATGATGCTAGGGCATCACGACGTGAACGTCGCCAACCAGTCCGACCTTGGCCGCATCAAGAAGATGATCACCAACCCACTTGCTTGCAGGATCATCGAAGCACCAAGCGGTCCAAGAGATCATGACATGTTGGCAGGTGATTTCAGGGCTGGAACAACCATCCTCATCACCGACCTGATGTTCCGTGTGGGAACCCAAAGTGGGACGCATGGCATCCAAATGGGATTAGCTGACATGGGATGGGAAAGTGTCGAGGTGTTCAAAATCCATGATTCTGAAGCAGAACGACCCCTTCAACAATTCCTCGACACCCTTGACAAAGTCAAGCAGTACCTCAGCACGGATACCGTCGACGATGGTTTGATAACTGTGCACCTTTGGTTGTCATTGCAGTTCCTACATGCACAAAAACCACCTCATTGTGTCATGCTTGAAAACGACTTCAAGAATCAGTTTGTCAAAGGGGTGCTCGATCTTGATCAAGTCACGTCCAGACCCCTGATGGTCGCCATCAACAATGACTCCATGTTCAACGGAATGGACTCTGTTACGTCCAGGATCGCAGAGGAGCTGATTGAGAAGATGAGGCTCCAAGGGATCTTGGTGACATCGGATCAGAGGATGTGGCGGTCAATGTACTCGCAATTCGGAAAACAGGATTCGATTTTGAGTACAACCAAGAAGGGGACTTTGGGAAAGACGGCAATTTGGTCTGTCATCGAGAAGAATCTATTTCGCCAAAGGGTCTTCCTCATGTGTGCCACGAACAGGGAACATGTATCAGTTCTCAATGAGGGAGCATTCAAACCTGACGAATCGGGCATCATCGCCAAAGTTCTGGAGGATATGACCGGACCAACTGAGGCGTTCAAGATCGCAGGTGGTGAAATGACCCCTGGTGATTATGCAAATGACGACACCACAATCTTCCAGCGAGGCCCTGGAACCGCCGTGAACAGATTCACCAAAGACAAAAGGTTCAAGACCAGTTGGGTCGAACCGGTGGTCGGCACCCATGAGCTGGAACCAGTGGTTTCCGATCGATGCATGTGGTTCACCATTGACAAGGAGAACGAAGACATCCTATGCGGAAGCTGTAGAGGCGCAGTGACAATGGATGAGATCGAGACGTGCCAGTCGAGACCAACCCATTGCATTAATTGCTCCGCCAACACCCAGGACCATTACAAGCGTTCATCTCCCACATTGGAAGCCAGGAAGTCCGTACTACTCCTTGCAGCCCGGTTGAAGGTTGCATTCGAGGATCTTGGTGTTGACATTGTTGACATCAATCAAGGATTCCAAACATGGCTCACATTTACTGCGTCTTCGTTGATTTCAAATGCATCGTTGGCGTATGGGGAGCACTTGATGAAATCTCTATCTCACATGGGAGGAGTCAGAATTTCGAAGAGGCAAGCTCTGGAAATTTTCCGGAACGGACGCGGCAAGCAATTCAGCATATATCGCGAAAGAGTTTTCGATGATGTTGCAAAGAAGTGGCTCTTGATCTATAGAGTCACAAAGGATTGCGGAAATGTCGCATACAAAGACTTCTTCGAAAAGGTTGCCGTCCCCGAGGTGAAGGAGAGGAACGAGATTTTTGGATTCTCCCGTGCATCTGCCGAGAAAACTGGAGATATCATCGAGTTCTGGCTTGGTGTCTTGGACGTGGCCAATATGGCCAAGGGAGTCGTGGATGTTTTCAATGCTAGCGTTGATCCAGCTGAGTATCTCAATGGACTGGAAAAGGCACTGGCTCAATTCACATCGACCTCCCGAACCTCGAGCACCATCAATGACAAGAGACGGGGATCCTTTGACTGCACACTGCAAACTGCAGAAGCCGAAAGGGTCATGAAGCTCATCCACGCAATCCCCGGATATGACTCGCTGGCCAATTTCTGCTGCCTCACGGACTGGGAGAAGGATCAGGTATTCTCTCATTATCGCAGGAAGAACAACATCACAGGGGGTGACGCCAGCATGGGCACTGATGCCGATGCCAAGCCAGGTGACGAGTCGTCGGCTCCCCCTGGGGAGGAGGAAGCTGATGAGCCAGCGAACGACCCCACCGATGTGGTCAGGGACTCAGAGAATTCCGGGAAACAACAACTTTTGGATGCGTTGGGAAAACTCTTTACCGTCTCTGAGGATGTCAACGTGTGCTTGTATTGTGGTAGCACCCAACATGGCCATCTTGAATGTGAACATGAGAAGAGGGATGAAGTCAGAAAGGTGCTAAAGGCCGTCCGAGCGTCGCTCGAGGCTGATAGTCCAACATCTGATGACGTCGATATGGAGCCTCCTGAGCACAAGAAGGACGGTTCAGGTGCTACTGATGGGTCGGGACAAACGGATGAACCTACAAAATCGAGGTTTAGTGAACACCAATGGTACGACAGCATCAGAACTATGTCCGAAGTTGGTGACCTCGATGAGTATGGTAGATTCTGCATAGAAGGACGTGATGTTACAAAGCTAGGACCACAGAACATTGTTGACCTCAACGAAGTGGTCAGAGACGCTATTGTCAGAGGAGGAGGTGACTCTTGGTCAGTGCCAGACTTCATGGCAAGCTACTCTGATAACAACATCAGGAAGCCCTTCTACAAGAGAGTCGAGGCGCCGCAAGATGGTTTCTTGAAAATCATCCCGACTACGGGGGCCCATTTCTTCAACTGCTCTTACTTTGGAGGTGTAGAATATGCGGCCAACTATCGCTTCGAGACTGGCAACCGGCTCAATACCTACGAGGACAAGGTGAGTTCATCACTAAACAGGATCCTGCGGCACAACGTGGGGAAGGTATCAGAACAACAGAGTCTGTCATGTGATGACGCCGGCTGGGTGCCCATCGAGGAGGGGCTCAAATGTGAGTCCATCTGGAGGCACGAGTACGCACGCTGGCCACATGTATTCCTTGCTCCAAAAGGAAGAGCAAATGATCAGAGTGCATGGAATGTCGATGAGGCAAACTACCGCATGACATTGCTCTTCAAGATCATGTTCCACTGTGCCCGGTATGGACGTCGCGTTCGTGAACAAGTCTTGGCATTTGGTATCAACAAGGACATTGAGCGCACCAGCCTGACGTGCATTGACAACAAAGTCGATGCGGACACGAACATTCCTGATGAAGGTCTACTGCTCTACCCTGTGGCGGTCCGTGCTCCTACGGGGCACAAAGAAGGATCTTCAAGGGACGACGTCTCATTGCTGTCCTCATTACTTTCACATCCAATCGCGCCCAACACCATTTTGTCGTTACCGGTTTGTTTCCACATCACCAAGAAGACCACCTTCGAAGCATTTGGAGGCAGGGATTAATTCCAGGAGGTCTTGGAGAAGGTCATCGGATGTTCACGTTCTTCAACCCGTATGTGCCATGGGATCACAGATCATGGACCATCACGAAGAGCGTTGATACGCGAAGAGGGGACTACATTTGCTTGTTCGTCCCGACCGAGACCTTGATGGTGGAATATGGCGGTCGACTGACTGACTCGGGACAGATCGTCTCACCAAAGATCATCCCGTTCTCGGCAATCAAAGGAGGATGGATTCAGGACCCAAAGGACCAAAACAATAAGACATGGCTCCGGTTGTTCGTCCCGTCGGGCGACGACCAGGTAGTCCGGTCTGGAACTATCAAATCAAGAACGGTAGCCACCAAGGAGTCCATCTTGAGGGTTGCAAGTCAGTGCATCGACGCCGAAGATCAACCGTTTGACGAAACCGCCATGGATGCCATGAACATCGTCAACCAATTCAAGAACAACCTCATCGAGCCTGGCGGACAAGAGCAATACCTGGCCCGCATCAAGCTGATTGACTACATAGTCGAACGCAAAAGGGTGCAAACATCAGGTTGCCGCCATTGTCCTCACTGTCTCAATGAGACGCCGACAAAACTAGCAGTGTGTCTAGTTTGCTGGACGGAACTTGAAAGTTGTGGAATCCGTCCCTATCGGCTACAAGCTCCTGAAGACGATGAAGACGAGGCCACGAAGAAAGAGATCGATGAAGAAGTTCGTCGACAAGAAGAATCGTTGTTCAAGGATACGGTCCATCAAGCACAAGAAAACGTATCCGAATCCAACGACTATGGCTTCAATCCTGACGAGGTCGACTACAACGAAGGCGATGATGAGGAAATGGATCAGGAGGAGGAAGCCCAACAGGAAGACGACGAAATCGTTGAAGAAAACGACGATGAAATGGAAGTCGAACCTGAAGATGAACCCTCTTCCAAACTTCCAGCATGGACCAAGAACCTCGAGAGCGGCAGCAAGGGTATGCCAGAAGACGGACTTATCAACAATGATGTCTCCGAGGCCGCGGCTCACTTGTATGACAATGCCGTGATGTCAAAGATCATCACAATGTTCAGGCTCTACTACAAACAGAGAGTCACTCTGACCCCAGAGGAGTACTATGAGATGATGACGGAAACCAAGCGAGTCCGGCTGGACCTGGACGACTTCTGTCCTTATACAGGAGAAGACCAGGATGGCAACCTCAAGCGCCCGACGGAGCTGGAGTTGGATGAACTCTTTCAGGAGAAAGGGAAGAGGAATTCATGGTCAGAAGGAGAGAAGTTATACTCAGGGCGACCAAGAAACATGATGATGCCTGTCATCAAGACTTTAGAGATCTATGAGAAGATGATGGAATTTCTGGTACGCGCCGGGTACACTCCTGAGTCATTAGGCTTTCTCATGCCAATGAACCGAATGCAGGCTGATGCCCAAGGGAAACAGGAGATGCGAGTAACCATCAGCAATTTCCTTCGACGACTGCTCCAAGGAACCTTTCCGGAGCACGAGTCATACACCTTCTTTCGCTCCGGGAGCCACGGCTTCCCCAACTGCATCGAACTCCCAGCTGTCTCGGTATATCTGAGCCTGAGGGAGAAAGAACAGAGAGTAGAACTGCTCTTTGCCGCCCAACAATGTGGCATTCCTTTACCTCAAAACTTTGTCAGCAAGATGGCTTATGCTATTCAGCTGGCCGAGGCCGAGGCGCAGAGGGGAAAGACCGAGATGAAAACGAAGATGGCTCCAACCCTTGGCGACGAAGTGGTGAGTGAAGTATTCAAAGCGGTTGGACATACTGCAGCTTCCAAGTTTGCTAAACCACCCGCACAACCTTCACAGACACCTGAAGGCACTGGTTCAGCATCATCCTCATCGGCTAGCGCACCAAAGGGCAAGGCTATGCCGAAATCCCATGAACCATCAAAGGCACCGCCTGCAAAGCCTTCATCGCCGAAAGCTGCTCCGAAACGTGCGGCAGGATGGGAGAGAACTCCAACAGCACCTCAATGGAAGAAAGTCCGCCGTGAGCAGTAAACCAATTGCTTCGATCCGTCAAAATGATCACTGGGCTACAAGATGTTTACCGTCTTTATGAACAGATGATCAGGAAAAGACCAACTGAGTGGACACTGAGCGAGGCATTAGACTAATTCGCTTAGGTTCAAGACTTTTGATATTCCCAATCTGCACGAGATTCTGCATTGTGCACGTGAATTCGTTAGTTAGCATTGTAAACCTTTGGTAGCGAAGCGATCCATTTCTCCCGACGGGTGAGTGGCGGGCTTAGCCAACGTAGAAAAGTAGATGTTAGCTAGCAATAATTCGCGTTGTACAGCTTGATGAAGCGCCGATGCATCGACAGCCAAAGAGTAGGTGAACCCTGAACCATTATACCCGACGGGTATGTGGGGAAGGGGGATCCGAATGGCACGTTTTATGTAAATAGGCGTAATTCAAGTAGCAGAACAAATCTAATTCAAAGTTCCCTCTCTCGTGTCCGTGGCTCGAAGAATGCCACGGGCATGGGGGGTGTCAAAGGGAACTAAACGCTAGGACACTTATCATGTACTTATGTGATTGTGCATTGAAACGCCGTACTGGCTCAAGTCCCTGCGCGAGGAAAAGTCCGAGCTCCGCTTGCAATGCCGTAACGCTGTCCAAAGCTACCAGCATAACGGGTATCACAGCTCAATAACTACATCCAGAACAAGGATCCATTTGTTCACAATATATATATATACATATATATATAATTAACCATCTAATTCGCGGGGTACCCATTTTGACCTATGCATTCAGGTTTCTGCAGGCGACGATCACATTACACTTCTCCGCAGTGATGGCCGCGTGGAAGCTGACGGATGGGAGTATGGCGGACGAATTGACATTCCACCATTGAAGGAGGGAACATTATATACCCAAGTTTCTGCAGGCTGCAGTCATACAGTGCTTCTGCGGAGTGATGGCACTGCGGTCGCATGTGGAGGCAATGAAATCCACCAATGTGATATTCCCCCCTTGGATGAAGGACTGTCATACACTCAGCTTTCTGCAGGCGAGTTGCACACAGTTCTCCTCAGAAGTGATGGCAAGGTGGTGGGTTGCGGACGCAACACTGATGGACAGTGTGACATTCCCCCCTTGGAGAAAGGGACGTTCTATGTCCAGGTGGCTGCTGGAGGCTTTCAAACACTGCTTCTTCGCAGTGACGGTACTGCTGTGGCTTGTGGAGATAATAGTTCTGGAGAGTCTGAGATTCCAGCTTTGGATGAGGGAATATCGTACATCCAGGTGTCTGCAGGCACATATCATAGCGTGCTACTTCGAAGTGATGGTCACGCTGTAGCTTGTGGAAGCAATACCGAAGGTCAATGCAACATTCCACCTTTGGATAAAGGACTAAGATATACTCAAGTGTCCGCAGGTCAGTTGCATACAGTGCTCCTCCGAAGTGATGGTCTTGTTGTAGCGTGTGGTTCGAATGATCGAGGACAGTGCGATATTCCCAGTCTAGAACCTGGCACTTCCTACGTTGGTGATATTCCACTTTGCGCAGACCTTGTTTTACAGTTGGATTTGGTTGGTGAAGATGATGCCTTGACATTGATTTCTTCCACCTTGGTCGGGGAAGAAAAAATCCGCTTGCAGGCAAATCAATCTGATGAGGCTTGGGAGATTCACAAGAGACTTGCGTCCGAACTGGAGGTGAACCTCCCAAATCTTCAACTGGTCTTGCCTGATGGGCAATTGCTGGCCAACTTTTGTCGGGCACATCCAGGAGCCACACTTGCAGATGTAAAAAGAACAAACCGCACAATTTAAGCAGTGCTTTTCACACACCACCAAGCAGAACTTGAGATGGAGATCTCCCAAAATAAGTCTACCATAGATTATTTTTTTTAAATACATACAGACATACATCATACATCCCATTATAAATTTATATCCCGATCATGTCCCATGCTATTATATATATAAATTTATATACCTAGACATCCAATCGTACTAGAAAAAGTACCCCCCCATGGTTTCGTACTAGTTTTCATGAAAACGCGTGAAATATGGCAAATCGTTCAAATTTTATTGAAATAGTAATCTTCGTATCGTTTTTTTTGAAACGTCTTACTTTTTAGGGGCACCAAGCACAAACGGTCAGAAAAACAGAACGCAACTCGAGCGCAATTTTGCGCAACTCGAGCGCAATTTAATTTGAAAAAGTAGTACACTTTGCAAAAATACACTAGCAAGATCGTTTACTTTTTGGAAGGCGACCACTTTTTTGTGAAACGTCATCGAAATTGTTGAAACGTCAACTTTTCAATTCGTGATACTTTTTTCTAGTACAAATGGACGTCCAGGTATATAATATATAGAATATACACCCCAAGACTCGTGGTTTCGCTATTTGAAACCCGGATATCGTGGGGACTCCCCAAGGTCTACGAAGACTATGCTGTCAAGTTCCAGGCAAAGTGCTGCCTACTTGAGGGTGCAGTTGAGGTGGAAAACATGGGTATAACTTAACCATGATTATCAAGCCCATCAGTTTGGATATTATAGCCCTAATAACTCCTAATAACTATAGTTTTATATCCACAAAAATATCTGGAACTGCAGTTTAACTGACTATAGTTTTATATCCACTTATAGCTGAAACTGCAATAACTGCACATTAGAAGGACCACGAGTGATATTGAAAACCAACTACAATGGGGATACAGTGGCATATATTAGGATTTAAAGAGATTCAATAATGGACTTTAATGTAGTAGGTATCATGGGATATCTATACTTCTGCACACAGATGACAATCACCAAAAAGATGAGCAAACATGGTGATTTTCCCCGAAGATCGGGGATACGAAAGTATATGAGATGTGAAATTTACCCTCTGGGAAACTAACACAGCCATGGAAAATCAGCATTCCTAATAGGGAAATCAACTATACATGTTCATTCTCAATAGCTACGTTCAATTACCGGAGGGTCACCAGATCTTTGACCCAAACATGACCTTCCAAGACCACCAGCCGTTGGCCATTCTTGTTCGTTTTCGGGTCGTTATGTTTGGCCAATGCTCGACCTGAAGTTGTCCTGTGCAGAACGTGAAGTATCAATCCTTCTGGCTGTTTTATCAACTCTTTGCGCGGCAAGACTTTGGATTCTCGGCGGGAAAAGTAACAACATTGCCGTACCATTTCTTAATATAACCCCTGTTCGTTGGATTGAAAAATCCCATTCAAATAATAGCAGGTTTGATTTTAAAACCTGCTTGTTCTTGCGACATTCCATTTTTTGTTGAGCACGAACCAGCTTGTTGTTCGTGAACAAACCCATATTTGGCTATTCTTTAAATCCCATTTTTTGCTAGAATGCCAAACAGTCTTTGGACATCTTTGGACCTTTGTGAGTGAAACGCAACAATCCATTCTGGTTGGTGGTATCGTGTTTGTTTGTTTTGATTTTAGATCAACCATAGAAATAGGATGATGATTTCCAAGTACAAACATATTTTTCAGGCATATTGACCACCAACCAGGATTTGTAACCAGTGAAATCACCATGTTTATTGATGATTGTTCATATTTGTTTATCTTCCAAAAAAGACGACTGGGACCTTTGTTAGTTAAAAGAATATCCCATTTGTTGTGCAACCGCTGATCTCCACTCAGGCAGCCTGGCCTCTCTACAGCTGTGCATGTTTGGCATTGGCCAGCGACAGCAGGCGATGATGGAGGCTCTGTATCCAGGCAGCACTGGGTGCCATAACCCCCATGCTATAAACCTGCCATTTGGGGATGGGTTATAAAACCCATTAAGGGTCATATTGGAGATAGTTTATGTTCATATATATATATACATACACATATGATTATGAAGATGATGAAGATGCTGATGATGATGATGAAGATGATGATGATGATGAAGATGATGATGAAGATGATGATGATGATGCTGATGATGATGATTAGTAGTACTACTAATTATATATATATATACATACATATGGGTTTGCCGCATTGCCCCTGTTGATTGCATATTATAGAGGGCTGTACCACCAAGTTTATATACAAGCCATCATAGGTATACTGTAAATATCTGGGGATGGTTCAAAGCCCTTTTTTTTACTGGTGAACAGCAAAATAGCCTGCAAATGGATGTTCACACCCGAACATATAATTTATATAGTGTCATAATGAGTTGACCCATCACTATATGGTCCAGACTCAGCAGCTGGGTTTTTGTTGCACCTGATTGTAGTTGCACGTGGTTGAACCCCCCGTTCTGTTGCTTACAACGTCCACCCCCATCTTAGGTTATACAACCATATACAGCCAGTTTCTTGGTAAGTGATCAACAACCATACCATACCCCAGTTGGATATGGAATGCACCCACTTATACGTGGGTTTTATATGGGTTTATATGGGTTATACGCAAGTGACTATTTCGTGGGGGTTTCCAAAAAAAACATCGATTTGGGATGATGATCCCCATATCATGCACGTCCAACAAGGATGTATCACTTCCCATACTGGACCGGCTTTGCTCCTTGGTGCAACCTCGTGGCGAACCGGGGCTGTGGCTTGTGCTTGGGAACTCAAAGCCCGATATGGTGTGGAACTGCGTGGAACGGTTGGATATGGTTGACATGGAAACTGATATTGTTGACAACAGATTTCCACCAAACTCGGCATTTCAGGAATTGAGGAATGCGCTAGGATTTTGAATATCATTATAGATATGAAGATGTCCACAAAGGTCTTCAAAGAACATGGTTTATTTGAATTGGTTAAATGTTGGTGCAAAACTGTACATTTCCGAAATGGATCAAACTGATGAATAATTAACTTGGTGTTCCTGAGCAAGAACTTACAGATGACAGGTTTAAAAAATGCATCTCAAAGCAACTGTGCATTGGGGATTGTACGTACCTGGTAGTTTGACTTGCCAGCTGGCAGTTCAACTGAACTATTTGGCTTTACAAACATATGCAAATCAGGGCGGTCACCTGACAGGAAGTCTGAGGGGTTGGTCCAGCACTTCCAAATTGCTTGATTTACGTCATGGCTTTGTTGCTTTGGATGTCTGTGAATTGCCAGGACCCATAGTGATTGCCAATGAGGAATGCCAAGGTCACCTCTGTTGTTTGATGGGGCTAAACTTGGGCCAACTTGGCGTTGTCCAAAATGATTTCATTGGGGCCAAAAATAACCATACATACAGCTGAATCCGCTTTCAAAATCGCACTAGCGTATATTCAACCACAAAAAATAGTGGGACTATCTATCTGTCTACGAATAGTTATGTATATTCACAATCAATTGCACCAATTTCAAGAATTATCATATGAAGTCCACATCCATCTAAATTATACATCTATCTGGATCTATCTATTGAACTCCACTATAGAACTCCTGGGGCTCCCATCCCCAAACACCTTCCCAGGTGGTGACGCAGCAGGGCGCCCCCGGCCTCTTCTCCCAGATGCGTCAGTCGGAGCTCATCGGCGAGATGTTCGGCAGCCGCATGGCCGCCATGGATTTGGTGGTGTCTCGGTGGCGATGAAAAGGGCCGGCCACCGGAAATTCGGTGTGTGAAGTTTGGTCAACATATAGCAACATGAAACGAAGGAAAAGGCACATCCTTGAAATTCTTGGTGGTAAATGAATCACTTAGTCACTTCTATGTTTTTTGGTGATTAAGGAGTTTATGTGGATGTAAACTATAGAATGATGGTTGGATTTCAGATAGATCTAGAGCTGCATGAGATGATAACCAACTTAGAACTGGGTGAGGCCACTTTGCTGCACACGTTTTTGATGAGATTCGAACTATTTTTCAACCACCAGATATTTTGGCCAATGAGATTAGAACTGAAGTTCTGACATAGCAATGAATGGCCTGAACTGGAAATCAAATGGTTTTACAGATCCATTTATAGATGGTAGGGACTCTTTACTGGTGCCCTGCTGTGGCTTCAGCCATACCTCGGATTTCTTTCACGACCTCGCTGCAACATTGCCTGGATTCTGATTACTGAGTTGTTATGAGTGATCC
Source organism: Cladocopium goreaui (assembly GCA_947184155.2). Classification (NCBI taxonomy): domain Eukaryota; class Dinophyceae; order Suessiales; family Symbiodiniaceae; genus Cladocopium; species Cladocopium goreaui. Next base: position 81,525 of record CAMXCT020002475.1, on the reverse strand, counting down.
AGATATGCAAAAACATATGTTAAATTCGCAGATTTCCACATTGCAAACACCAATTTTGGATCAATAGCCGACCAGCTTTGATGGGGTCTAAATCGCAGTTTTCTCATGAACCTCTTGGCTTGTTCTTAATCTTATTTGTGGTTACCGAGGACATGTTTCAATGGCGAATCCCCTACCTGTTGATGGTAAAAGCGTATGTCACTAACTTTTTGCTAAATCATATAACCCATTCAACCGCCAAACATGAAGCCAAATTCCTATTATATATGTGCTTGTCAAATTCAAACTGTTGATGGGAAAACTACTAATTGCGCTTCTAAAATCAAACATTCTTGAATGGTCCACCTCGTCAACCGACGATCATTTAATCATTTACCAAGTATATCAGTATATATTCCCATATGTTTGATGATCAAAACCTGTTTAAAAGATGGTTAGTCAAATAAATCCCAATGTAACAACTAACTTCTAGATATTCGCACCGTTTTTGACAGATGTTTGGGGTTCCAATCACATCCCCACCCTAGTTACTATTTATTGGCCTAGAGTCCGAAACGGAGATTATTTGGAGTTTCAGGTGTGTCCTTTGTTACTCATCAAAACATGCATTTTTCAAAGCAGTGGTAGAAACACGGATTCCATGGCTGGAAGTAGAGCAACAGTGAGCAAGACGGGGGAATCATCCCATGGGATGACTGCCCTTTCAGGTTGGTGACTGAATATAGAATAAGTGAGTTATATCCATACATATCATACAATGGAAATGTATGGATATAAATATGTGATGTATATTTTATATCCATAACTTTGACATATCCATACAATTTATACTCTCTGGTTATGTCAAAATAGCTATGGAAAATGGCCATAGAAATAGTGGGTTTACCCAGATTTCAAAAAAATGTGATTTTCCATGGTTATGTAAACGTTTACCAGAGGGTATATATGGTGATGTAAAACAGGCAGCCCTGAAGTTACCGTTCCCAGTTACGAAGTGTTCAGCAATTGTAGTGCTCATATGGGCTCATCCTAGTAGCTCTGAGCTCACTGGGGCCTGTCAGGAATATCGCGCAGGGGTCACACGAAAGGGAGAGGAGTTTATCAAAGGTGCCCCGGTGGTGACAGGGACCTGGTTCTTCAAATTGCGGAGTTTACTGTACCAGCCAGGGGATTGGGTATGCAACCCATGAAAGCACATACCCCCGGCAAATTTAAATAGATGAGGAAACCCATGGGCTTCCCAAGGGAAATGATCTATGGACATGTTCAATGATTGTGTTAATTTACTGGATGGATCTGGATGTGTAGGATAGAACTCTTGAAAGCCCCGAAAACTGGATAGTTGCCTAGGCAACAAACAACCGAAATCCATAGCCGCAGGGTGACTCGACCAGCAACACCCATGACATGGGAGTGTAAGCACATTTCACTGGCACATTTCATGGCAATGTATGGCAGCAATTAGCAGTTGGATCTCTGATAACCGAAGATGGATATAAACTGATATATGATATAAATTGTAGCT
>CAMXCT020002475.1:20000-75000 GCA_947184155.2 Cladocopium goreaui | reverse complement strand
TTGCCTTCTTGGTAGATGGGATGCACATGCAAAGAATATGGTATAATCAGAAATCATAAGCTATCCCCACTTGATCCCAGTTGACCTTCAGAAGAAATGTCTGTGATCTAAACCATCTCCAAATTGGAGGTTACGGCATGGGGTTGTACCACATTACCTGAAAACTGAACGCTGGCGAAGAGGCTGAATTTGCGGCCAACACATCACATGATGTGTGAGTGAGGGGAATTCTTGACAGTGTACAGATTTTCATGTAGTTTGATGCAGGGATCATTGTCGTCGTTTTGATTTTGTTTTATCTATTGTTCTGCCATCGAATGAGCTGACTGTCAGTTTGCTCAATTCTGGTCAAGCGTTGCAGGCTATCCCGAGTACCTATCAATATGGCAAATATCCGAAAGTACGGCATTTTGACTGCCACAAACTGCCACAAACTGCCACAAACTGCCACAAACACCATTTTGGAAGCGCAAAAACGCTGGTGCCATGTTGATTTCATGTTGTTTCATCAAGTGTCCTTGGTTAGTTGTCCTATGCCCGTTTATCATTAATGATTGTTCAGTTAACATTGAACCCTTCTAGATGTAAGCTGGCGTTTGCATGTTTTTGCTCTATTCCACCCATTTTTGTGCCGGGTATCTAGGGCATAAGCGGGTGTATTGCCATGATTTATAGGGCTTATATAATGATATATATATATATTTATTTAGCATTTTCCATCTTTGGGGGGTGCTATATAAGAACCGCAACTGCACCCCGAGATGCAAGGTGGGGGCCCGTACTTAACTAAGTTGATCTACAACTTCACTAGGGCTTTTTGTATATGTGATTTCTTATGTAATTATTTAATATTATACATTATACATATATATATATATACATCTTAACATTATTATTATTACTATTATTATTACTACTTATGTAGTATATATATATATATGTATAATATGTTTATATGAATTTCAGATATATATCATATATATATAGATATTGTAATATATATATATATATTATGTGTAATAATAATATATTTACATATATATATATATATATTTATGGAATTATGTTTAAATATATATATATATACGCTAGACTGGTTTATGCACAAAACTTACAATTCTGGGGCACTACCTGGCAAGCTTTACCATGATTTGCTCGTTTGATTGCGCCGGTTGAGGATCAGGAAGAGGAGCCAACTGAGATTCCTTGGGATCGTCTAGATCCAGATCGCTGGGTCATAGAAGCTGGTTCCTGAAAGAGAAAGATGTTTTTGGCACCTCCAAAACATGATTTTTGGTCATAGATTTCAGGAATTGTGCTTTTAATGTTTGACAGATGTTGTTTCTGTGTCTGGGAAAAAATCTTTTCATCGCTGAAATGGGCCATTGGGACTTTCTGGGATCTGATCCTGTAACATACCAGACCGCCCCCCTGGTTTTCTGTTTGTTGATACTTATATAACATTACTTAACATAAAACCCGGTGCAATGCTGGTTGCTAGGGTATAAGCCAACTTACATATAGCTATCATTTCATAGCCTTAGCTTGTAAGGTTCGCAGTGATTTGGCGGTTCATTCAATTCCTGGCCTCAGGATCATATCTCATCATATCTGATAGTAGAGGTAAAAAAAAAAACCTGCAATATCAGGTCTTGTCAGGTAGTCACAACTAGGGTACAATGGTCTATACAACGAACCAGCTAGGATACAACCGTAATTGAGTGTATGTAACTCGAATTAATGGGATAGTGGATGAGAATGTATACTCCCTTCCCCCTTTATTAAACATCCTCCATAAACCATGGCTTATCAGGGGATGACATCACATATTTGGGACCATACCATGGGGGTGTTTACTATTCGAGGGATGAGAGTATTCTAGGAATGGTTGATATTATTGTATTGGTAGGGATATGTCAGATAGATTTTTTGGTACATTAATAATATCTATATCCTATATAACCACATTGGCTGTACATTCAAGTAAGATATACCCTAAGATAATATTCGATAGTGTCCAACTAAGATACTCTATCAAACGCAACAACAAACAAAAGATTTCAAAAGATTATACTTGGAATCCTTAAGAATGCCCAAGAATCCCTAAGACGCTCTATTGTCAGACAATCCCACCAGATCTGGGTGATTCCGAAACTATGGCTACCCGAAAACCATTGGTTTTCCCATTGATATAGTGACTTAATCAACAATAACTCGGATGATTTTGGGTGTAATAACTTACCGTAACAACCGAGAACTTGGATGATGGGTCATACCTTACCAATTGTCATAACCAAATTAACCAATAATTGGGAAACACATCGCGGTCCCTGAGGAAACTCCTATTTTAGGAATATGGAGATACGCCCCATATCTGTTGCGAGGAAGGCATGGGCCCAGTGACCTTGGCGCGGCTGCCGCGCTTCGCCTTCTCGCGCTGACGGCGACGCGACACGATGGACGACGCGGGATTCGCGGCGCGATGCTTGCGCTGACGACGACGGCCCTGGTTGCGAGATGTAGAGATGGGCGGGACATTGGTTGGTTGTGGATGATGTCGTTACCCTTTGGTGATTTAGCTGCATAGCTATGGAACATCACCAGTTCAAATGGCTAGATCGTCCATGGGGATAAAATGGACCATGTTCTATAGCTACAATGTTAAACTACTTGGAGGACACACACACACATATATATATACATACTTATTTACATTATCTGTTACTTATTTCAATCATGTGCACATGATGACATGTGTTCATTCATTTGTTGTTTTTTTTGTGTTGGTTTTCAAAATATAAACAACAAAATCAATGACTGTATCTATACTTGATTAATCTTGATTAAAACATGAACATAAAAAACTACATATGCATATAACCAATAAAACATGATTCACCAGCAAAAGATGCCAAGCATGGGTGTGTCTGCCACTTGTAGTTGCATTCTTGGATGGCGTTTGTATATATATCCCAACTGTCATACTGTTTTTGTTTGTTAATATACGTTTCTATTTCCATTTGTCTCCAAGACCCATCTGAAGGTGTCAAAAAACAACAGCTGAACCACTTTCATGTCCATGTAAATCCATCACCTGAGGTGATAAGCCATGATAAAGACCTCAATCTTCCCGTATGGACAACCATACTTCAGAGGGTGCAGCTAACCCCCCCAAATCATAGCCCTAACCCAAAAAGAAGGTACTTGGATCAACAGGGATCATTCAACCAACATTTAGTTTATAAACATATTAGCTAATTATATATATAATACAGTTATTAACTAATATTGTATAAACATTGAGTTTATAACCATATTGAGTGTATAAAACAACCTCCATACTATATATATATATATACATGTTCTGAGGTTTCTGGCCCACCAACCTCGATGCCTTCGGTGAACATCCAGCAGATCTGATCTACGCCGCAGCAAGCAGATCCGGCCCCGGTGCTTTCCGCGGTGCGCAAAATCTTCTGCGTGGCGCAGGGCGGTCCTCCATGCTACAGTAGGATTGCAGCCACTTCCGTGAGCTTTGGAAGATAAGAGTAATAATGAGGTATATAAACCACGTAAACCCAACAATAAACCATCCCCAATATATAGAGGTCCTACCTTTGGGGAATACTAAAAACAAACAGAAACTACAGATTCGATGATTTCCCAACTAGAAACCTACATTTAGTTGGGGGATTTTCCAGATAGCCACATTTTATTACCCGAGGGTTTCTTTATGGTCACTGTGTCATGTTTTTTAGTGATTGTGTATGTGTTAGTGTGACTTTCGCAGACAGACCCCAAGTACGAAGCGTAGGAAGGGGTTTGTGAACTAAATCATCTCTATTGAGGAAGATTTATGATGATTTATTAGTGTGGATCACCCATTGTTTTCATTCTTGAGAAGAGGAAAAATGCCCCCCCTGGTACTTGGGCAATTTCAGCAGGATCGATCTACATAGAGGCGAATCTTTCAGCAACCAGGAGCGTTTGGGGAATGATCCAATATATGGTTGATTTGTTGTTTTAATCATTACATATATATATATTAAGAATAATGAAAATAACAATCACGATAATCATCAAAATCAATTTCCATTATATATTCACAAGAATTACTATCGACAAACTATGGTTATAGTTGTAGTTGTCCATTTGCATCACCATTACTAACAGAATTCGGAAACGCACAGCCACTGCCTTAGGCAATCAGAGATGACCGGGGTCACGGACCCTTTGCCAACTAAGGTGCGCCCACTGGCGCGCGTGGGACGATGTAATATGGGTATGGATCAAATATGGGTACGGAACTAACCGTTAAACCATACAGTTTTGGCCCTTAACAGTTATAAATTGGCTTATAGCTTCGGCACTAACCAATACATCATAATTACTTGGCAAATATCTTGCTTGGGTATGAAGATGTTTATTTCACAGACCCGTATATACTATTGGCTGAGGAACCAACAAACTGGGCGTTTCAACCACCTAGCCACATAGTCAATGCAATTTTGTGCTCCCATTTGGGCTGCAAGAGGGGATGAAGTAGCTGGTCAACTACATAGCAAACTTACTGGTCAGTTGTTTTTTATCAATTTTCACATCGACTCTGGTGTTTGTCCTGGGGTGTTTGTGCTCGTGTTCTTTGTGCGATTTAAATCTCCTGTGGAATTTGTTCGAGAGAATCAGACAGGCCCTGGCTTGTCAAAATTATTCTTTAGAGGCCCCAAGGCATCTAAAGAATCCAGGGGTCCGGATGAGACGCGGAATCCAAAGGGGGATCAATTTAGGATATTTTTGGGGGTTATCGCTTCAGCTCTTACCCTATGAATGAAACTACAGCATCAGGAATTGCTCTAAAGACGGCAGCGAACCAATCAATGATTGGCTCTAGGAATCTATCATGGTTGAATCATGGTTGAAACAAATCTAAGCAATCGCCTCAGGTAATTTGAATTCAACAATTCTAAGCAATTGCCGTAATTTGAAATCGCCCCTGTTCTGTCCTTGGGAGCATGATCCCAGTGAAACCTCCTTGTGGTAAAAGGCTGCCTGATGTTGCCTGCATTCCCCCAGTTTTGCACGTTATTTTCCAGGACACTGATTCTAAGCTAGCCATCCAGGCACAAGTGTGGGAAGAGGATGAAAAATCGAAAGCACAATCCTCCAAGAATCAGGTGCCGTGCGGCAAGGGATCACTGGAATTCCAGAGTTGATGTAATACGGGATCTGGGATAAAAACTTGAGAAATCAATCCTATCTATATGGTACACATCTATACATGGAATCCTTTAGAGTCTCTTGAGAGTTGCCCCCTTCCGTCTTCTGTTTGGCTAAGCTCAGCAAACTCACAGAGGTTGGGTTTCTGGGTTTCCCAAATCAGATTGAGTCTCACATAGTGACATAGTCACTCTGACAATAAACAAGATAGGACGATGGCAATCCTAAGGCAGTGGATGATGCGCGCGTCATGGCTAGCCTGGGCTTCTATCATGTTCTATCCAAGGGAACAACCATCTCTGTATTGCTCCAGCTTTATGTATCTTTATGTTCATGGGTGACCCAGATGGTAGCCAGTAAATTGAACAATGTATGAATATAGTATCTATGACTGGTATGACCTTCATTCAGTTGGGAATGTCATAATCCCAACTGACGAAGTCATATTTTTCAGAGGGGTAGGTTTCTTTTTCCAGTTGAGGGTCCAAAGGCCTGATGAAAACTGGAAACTTCCACTGATGAGAACTATAGCTACAGATCAAGACGACCGCGCACTGTCCAAGACCTTATAATTAAAAAGGAGGTATTATGCTAAGATGTCTAGTTGGTGGTATTTCAAACAGATTTTCATATCATCCATGTTAACAGGATTTTCATGACTTTCCATTATTAACCATCCATTTTGGGGTAGCCCCATTTTAGGAAACCACCATATGCGCATGCATGGGATGATGATTCCCAATGACGAGAGCATATGTTTCAAAAGGATTAAAACCAGCAACCAGGAAACCAGGAGTGACTCCAGATTTCAGATCCCCATGGCTGATAGCTTCATGTTGGATTTACAGTTGCTGTTGATATCAAGAGTTTCTATTCACCATATTAATTCATGTGTGATACCTGCAGTTTCAGTGATAAATGGAAATACAATACACATATACATATATATATATAGATACATATATACATATATATATATATTATCATACATATATTATATTATATTATATTATATTTTATTATATTATAATATATTATATTATATTATATTATATTGTATTATATTGTATTATATTTTATTATATTATATTATATTATATTGTATTAGATTGTATTATATTATATTTTATTATATTATATTATATTATATTATATTATATATATATATATATTATCATACATATATTATATTATATATATATATTTTCATATATATATATATAATATCATATATATATATAAATATTATATCATATATATATATATATATTATATCATATATATATATATATTATATCATGTGTATATATATATATATATACATATGTATATTATGTGTATGGTTAACTATATATATATATATATATATATATATATAGCCATAGCCATAGGGGCCCCATATCCCAACTTATTAGGATTTTTAGCTCACCATTGCGTCAGGTGGGACACCTGACTGCGGCTTCCATGGGAGCCGAAGAAAAAGCCGAGTCGGGTGGCCCTGGGTACCGTTTTAAATGGATATGGTTTTAAAGTTTAAATGGAACATTCGATTAAATGGATGATTTTGGGGCACCCATTTTAGGAAACCTCCTTATAGGCCTTCATAGTTGGAACTGGTTTTGATCCTGATGCAAGTGATCTATACACTTATTTGCAGCAGTTGTAATCCTACAACTGTATGGCGATAGCTGTTTGTTTTTTTTTGGAGGGTCCGGGATGTTCATGAGAATGGTCCAACATCGAGGATACCTCACGTTTTGCGCTTTTGTTTAATGGAAATTATGATCAAACATAAGCGGATTTCAGGGGACCATATCTTGGGACAAAGACAAGTGAGTGACTCTGTGATGTTTGGTTCCAAAAAGTGTAGCGATGTCCTTATCATTCTTGATGATCAAACTCCAATTGTGGGTTGATCCAGAATCCTGCGGGGACAATCTTTTCAAAAGATTTCAATCCGCATTTGTTGAAGGTTGAATGATGAATCAGCACCAATGATGAATCAGCACTAGATGTAGATGTTTCCACGTGTTTTGTTTGGTTGAATGATGTTGAATCTTCATTTTACTGCCAGAAACCCATCGCCCGGCATTTCCTGAAACCTCCATGGTTGGATAACCCGAATCGTCCGAACAGAGGATCGGTCGAACGATCCGAACAGAGGAGATCGTCCGGATGCCCCAGACGTTGAGAAGGAAAATGGTCAGTACCCTCTGGTAAACTATGAAAAAACTATGGAAAATCACCATTTTTAATAGAGAATTCAACTATTTCTATGGGCCATTTTCAATAGCAAACTGTTAAAATTACCAGGGGGTAGATTCGGGTAGATAGTGGGGAATCACCTGTTCTATCGATATGGGGACTCGGTTTACATCAATGCGATTCCATGGGTATGTCCATGTCCATCGGAGAAATTTACAGCAGGAATTGGCAAAGTCTACTTAGCAAAGTCAAAAGAAGCGATGCCATATAGATCCACATAGTTTGACTATGAGCCGCGTGCGAAGTTGCATGACAATTGAGATTTAACATGACATAGCAAAAGAGACCCGCGGACCTATGGCGACAAAACATGCAACGCCCAACATGGGTTGAACAATATGTTGGTGTCCATGGCGACTAAGTATGCTTAAGTCGTGGGAAAGGGTGTTTTTGGTATAGTCAGTCATTAACCTTAATGGGTAGCATGTTTATCAACAGAACTGTTGATATGTCGGGTAATGAGCCAGTTTGCCAGAAAGGCAAAACTGTTTTTTTTTTTAATGTGTGCAGGGGGGTATTAATCTTGGCCATAGTCAATTTTGTTGGTGAGGTAACATCCCCATTCCGAAACAAGTCTTGGTCATTGCTTGGTATATCTTAGCTTAGCTTAGCCATAATAGTCAAAAACTTGCCTCCAGTTCCCAATGGGTTTAAAAACCCCATTCACTATAGGTACACTGGCCATTTCAGGGGACAGATCGTTCTATTGAACATCACCAATTTCCCCTAGGTAAACCATAGGTAAACCGTAGGCAGGTAAACCGTAGGTAAATAGCTAAATATAGGTGAACCATATATAGGGAAACCATACATATATACATATAATCTATATATATATATAAAAAATATATATATATACATAGAAACCATATATAGGTAAACCATAGGTAAAAACCATCGATTTCCATGGCGGCTAAATTGGCTTCCAATTGATTCGCCAGGTGGATCAGCGATCGAGCTCGAAGAGATTGTAGGAGTGACTTTTTTTTTGGATCCCCCGAATCGTCACCATGGCGGCTTTGACGTTTAGCCATGATGGCAGGAGTGGTTGGTCCATAGCATTATAGATAAATAGTGATGGTCAACATCATTAATCATTATCTTTTATGATAGTATTATATGTATTATATGTATTATATATATATATACTTGTTGGGGTGACTTTTGGGTACCGGTATGCTATGGATTGGACACCTTCATGATCTGTAATGGGTGTCTGAAAATAGGGTAACCCAACATGGAGTCGAATCTCATGTTCCCTTGAACACAGCATACATAGCCAATTGATGAGTAATTATATCCCAATAAATCTCATTTCCGCACCCAAATGTCATCATTCATGTCCTTGGGGAACACTTCAAACGAACAGAAACTATACATGAAACTACAGATTAAGACCATTTCAAATCCCACGTTTTGGGTACCAAGATTGGGGGCCTGGGATCCTGGTATATACATCCATTTCATATGTCCATTTAAATAGGACAAATATGGAACAAGATGCAGCCCACGAACCCAATTGCTCACACGTATGTTCAAAGGAAGTTTAGGGGGAGAAACTTCCGTGTTACGGACTTTTAGAATGTCAGGGAAAGAGTTAGTCAAAGAAACAGTTAGTCAAAGAAAGAGTTAGTCAAAGAAAGAGTTAGTCAAAGAAAGAGTTAGTCAAAGAAAGAGTTAGTCAAAGAAACAGTTAGTCAAAGAAACAGTTAGTCAGGGAAAGAGTTAGTCAAAGAAACAGTTAGTCAAAGAAACAGATAGTCAAAGAAAGAGTTAGTCAAAGAAAGAGTTAGTCAAAGAAAGAGTTAGTCAAAGAAACAGTTAGTCAAAGAAAGAGTTAGTCAAAGAAACAGTTAGTCAGGGAAAGAGTTAGTTAAAGAAAGAGTTAGTCAAAGAAAGAGTTAGTCAAAGAAACAGTGAGTCAGGGAAAGAGTTAGTCAAAGAAAGAGTTAGTGAGGGAAAGAGTTAGTGAAAGAAAGAGTAAGTGAGGGAAAGAGTTAGTCAAAGAAAGAGTTAGTCAGGGAAAGAGTTAGTCAAAGAAAGAGATAGTGAGGAAAAGAGTTAGTCAAAGAAAGAGTTAGCAAAGAAACAGTTAGTCAGGGAAAGAGTTAGTCAAAGAAAGAGTTAGTGAGGGAAAGAGTTAGTCAAAGAAAGAGTTAGTGAGGGAAAGAGTCAGTCAAAGAAAGAGTTAGTGAGGGAAAGAGTTAGTCAAAGAAACAGTTAGTCAGGGAAAGAGTTAGTCAAAGAAAGAGTTAGTGAGGGAAAGAGTTAGTCAAACAAAGAGTTAGTCAAAGAAACAGTTAGTCAGGGAAAGAGTTAGTCAAAGAAAGAGTTAGTCAAAGAAAGAGTTAGTCAGGGAAAGAGTTAGTCAGGGAAAGAGTTAGTCAAAGAAAGAGTTAGTCAAAGAAAGAGTTAGTCAAAGAAACAGTTAGTCAGGGAAAGTTAGTCAAAGAAAGAGTTAGTCAAAGAAAGAGTTAGTCAAAGAAACAGTTAGTCAAAGAAACAGTTAGTCAAAGAAAGAGTTAGTCAAAGAAACAGTTAGTTAAAGAAAGAGGTAGTCAAAGAAAGAGTTAGTGAGGGAAAGAGTTGGTGAGGGAAAGAGTTAGTCAAAGAAAGAGTTAGTGAGGGAAAGAGTTTGTCAGGGCATTGTGATTTGCAACTGTAGGATCGTTCCCGCAATGTAAATGGGATTGCAAGTGGTGCTGGTGGAGGAGTTGCCGATGGGGTTTTGCAGGAAGTCTCGCACGAAATGCGTTTTTGAGAGATAGCAGATGCACGAAACCCTATGTTTTTCCATACAAAGTGCGTCCCCGAACCTCGATGATCTACCTCTGCGGTGCGACGGGTGCGAGACGGTCTCGTGTGTGGTCGGATCATGCTCGGATCATGTTCGGATCATGGGCGGATCATGGTCGGATCGGTTCTGCATTGTAAATGGGGTGTCAACTGTTTTTCGTGCATGTGTGGTCGACAGAATTCCATTGTGATTTGCAACTGTCGGATCGTTCCCGCATTGTAAATGGGATGCAAGTGGTGCTGGTGGATGAGTTGCTGATGGAATTGCATTGTGATTTGCAACTCTAGGATCCTTCCCTCACTGTAAATGGGATTGCAAGTGGTGCTGGTGGATGAGTTGCCGATGGAGTTTTGAAGGAAGTCTCGCACGAAATGCGTTTTTGAGAGATAGCAGATGCACGAAACTCTATGTTTTTCCATACAAAGTGCGTCCCCGAACCTCGATGATCTACCTCTGCTGTGCGACGGGTGCGAGACGGTCTCGTGTGTGGTCGGATCATGCTCGGATCATGTTCGGATCATGGGCGGATCATGGTCGGATCGGTTCCGCATTGTAAATGGGGTTTCAACTGTTTTTCGTGCATGTGTGGTCGACAGAATTCCATTGTGATTTGCAACTGTCGGATCGTTCCCGCAATGTAAATGGGGTTGCAAGTGGTGCTGGTGGATGAGTTGCCGATGGAATTCCATTGTGATTTGCAACTCTAGGATCGTTCCCGCAATGTAAATGGGATTGCAAGTGGTGTTGGTGGATGAGTTGCCCATGGAATCCCATTGTGCTTTGCAACTGTAGGATCGTTCCCGCAGTGTAAATGGCTGCGTCAAGGTTGCTTCGTGCTGTGGCTGCATTGGTAATACTATTGTCTTTTGCAGCTGGATTTCGTAAATCGTACTGGAGTGGCTGCATGAAGGCTGCCACAGTGATTTGTCAGCAGATTTTTCTCCATTTTGGCGCTAGTGATTTTCCTTCTAAAAATCATTTTAAAAAGTGCTTCAAAATCGTCTTTTTTTCGCTCTGGCGTCGAGATCCGGTTTTGGAGCTACAATTTCCGACGCCGTTGCGCGTAGTTCTATTGTGTTTTGCAACTCAGTCTCCGCAGATCGCATTGTAATGGCTGCGTCAAGGTTGCTTCGTGCTGTGGCTGCATTCGTAATACTATTGTCTTTTGCAGCTGGACTTCGTAAATCGTATTGGAGTGGCTGTATGCGCCACAGTGATTTGTCAGCAAATTTTCTCCATTTTGGCGTCAGTGATTTGCTTTCTAAAAATATTTTTAAAAAGTGCTTCAAAATCGTCTTGCACAACAAAGAGTCGGACGACGCAGTTCTCCGCAGACAAAGAGTCGGACGACGCAGTTCTCCGCAGACAATACCGTTTATCTGGGAAGCTGTGCGGTCCTTTCAACCAGAGTTTGTTGATGCTGAGATGAAGCGCAGACAAGGTCTTGCCGCAGAGGTTTCATCTCTCGTTTGACTGCCGAGGGCTGGGTGTGCGTTGTTATGAACCGCATCCGGGTGTGAATTGCTGTGCTTCAGTAGCTTCGCCTTTCATTTGACCTTGCGAACCGCAGAATGCCTCTGTCACTTGGTTTTGGTTTCTCTGTGCGTTGTTACGAACCGCACAATAAACCATGATCGTATGCTGCATACATGTGAAAAAAACATGTTGTCGTGGGAGCGGGTAAATGCAAGGTCCCACTAAGATCCGCTCAATGCTTTATGCAGCATGGGTTGGATTTTTGTAGTTTGTTGAAAGTATGATTTTCTGGACCATTTCCTTTTCCAGACATCAGACCTCAAGCTGGGTGAGATGGTATGTTTCGTGTTTATTTAACCTCTGTTGAATGAGATGGTTGGTTGGGGATCTACAATTTGGATGAGGAAGTGAGTTTCGTATTTCTCTTGGACCCTAGTTGGTACGTGTAATTGTTTCTTCACTTCGACTATGGGGAATTTCGATCTGTTATATTTACCCTATGATGTTGTCTGGTAGCGGTTGTGTAGTTTCAGCTCTGCAACGTTGCCGCTGCCGTTTGTGTCGGTCATGCATATGTGATCAAATCTATCAGCAAGACCTAAATCATATTATGTTATGTTTTGAATCATCACATGATTTTTTTAACGCATGCATCATGGAGTTTGCAAGGGACACCCTTCGTGCGACGTTACGGTCCGCGTTGGCTAACATATGTGTAGCAGCATGTTGAATATAGGTGGAAAAATAATTCTCGTAAGTATTGTTGAGTGATTACATCGATTCGGTGAGAAAACAATCATATATAGCAAGCATGCAACGTAGCTATATCATATATAGCAGATACACGATGTCAACAAACATTACGCATTTACACGATACAACCTTGCAACTGCGTATACTCGCAACGCGGACGTTCTGGTCCGCGCAAGCGTGGGTGCGTGCGACGCTGTGGTCCGCGTAGGCTAGCGCCATGGAATCGTCGCTGTTCGAAGACCTTCTTCGTTTCTTGCAGAAAGAAGAGCTTGTGTTGAAGGCTTTGCGCGCCACGGATTTGAAAGCATGCTTGCGGACAGGGACAGGCACCAGAGGATACGAAGCAAATGCAGAGCGAGCCAAGTATTATAGAATTTACAATAAGATTGAGAAGCAAGTAACGGCTGACCAAAAAGCGACTCTAATGGATTGGGAACGAAGGCTTTGCAGTGAGGCGGAGGACATTGATTTCGCACGTTTGCTTACTATACTTGAAAACCGTGAAGATGACTTGCGACAAATGCAAAAAACAAGTCTCGAAGCATGCTTTAACAGCAACCTGAGCAATACAGACAAGGACTTAAATTTTTGCCGAAATTTCTTCAAGCGCAAAAAAACTAGAATGACAGATGAGCAGCAAAAGGTTGTGGATGAATGGGAGGAGATCATTTGTGCCGATGGTGCGGGGTTATGTCCTGCCATCGATGCAGATTTCGCACGTTTGCTTACTATACTTGAAAACCGTGAAGATGACTTGCGACAAATGCAAAAAACAAGTCTGGAAGCATGTTTCAACAGCAGCCTGAGCAATACAGACAAGGACTTAAAGTTTTGCCGAAATTTCTTCAAGCGCAAAAAAACTAGAATGACAGATGAGCAGCACAAGGTTGTGGATGAATGGGAGGAGATCATTTGTGCCGATGGTGCGGGGTTATGTCCTGCCATCGAGGCAGATTTCGCACGTTTGCTTACTATACTTGAAAACCGTGAAGATGACTTGCGACAAATGCAAAAAACAAGTCTCGAAGCATGCTTTAACAGCAACCTGAGCAATACAGACAAGGACTTAAATTTTTGCCGAAATTTCTTCCAGCGCAAAAAAACTAGAATGACAGATGAACAGCAAAAGGTTGTGGATGAATGGGAGGAGATCATTTGTGCCGATGGTGCGGGGTTATGTCCTGCCATCGATGCAGATTTCGCACGCTTGCTTACTATACTGGAAAACCGTCAAGATGACTTGCGAAAAATCCGAAAAGCAAGTCTCGAAGCATGTTTCAACAGCAGCCTGAGCAATAGAGACAAGGACTTAAAGTTTTGCCAAAATTTCTTCAAGCGCAAAAAAGCAAGTATGACAGATGAACAGCAAAAGGTTGTGGATGAATGGGAGGAGATAATTTGTGCCGATGGTGCGGGGTTATGTCCTGCCATCGATGCAGATTTCGCACGTTTGCTTACTATACTGGAAACTCGTGAAGATGACTTGCGACAAATGCAAAAAACAAGTCTCGAAGCATGTTTCGGGACACGTGTCAGCAATGCAGACAATGATCTTGGTTTTGGACGGAACTTTTTCCGTCGGCGGAAAGATATGTTGACGGATGAGCAGCGCAAGGTTCTTGAGGACTGGTCTTCCAAGATTTGTTCCCATGAGCATGTTGATGATGGTTTTCAGCGCTTCCTGGCAACTTTGCATGCTCGAGCACAGGAGCTGTCTGCCTTGCGCAAATGTGACCTGAAAGGCATCTTTTCGTCCCATATGTGCAAAAAAGATTCGGAGTTGAAATTTTGTCAAAACTTTTGGCGGCGCAGCGCAGAAAAATTGAGTCCCGAGCAAAAGGAACAAGTGGAGGATTTGAAAGCAGGAATTCTTTGGCCTCATGCGCAAGACGATCGTGCGGCGTTGCGGCCCGCGGTTGTCAGGATGTTGGACAAATTTGAAAACATACTTGCACGCAGAGAGGCAGAATTTCGCGGCTTTGGGGCTGCAAGTGTTCATGGTCTGTTTACCGGGCACACGAAGAAATCTGATTCTGAGGTTAGATTTTGTTACGATTTTGTCAGCCGTGTGTTTCCCAAACTGGAAGATTCGGAGCAACAGCGACTTCGAATCAAACTGGATGATCTGTTGTTAAAAAGCTGCTGTGTGCCCGTGAAAAGTAGTTACCAGGCCAAACTACACGATGCAGAGACTGTCTTGGGCGACGCTCTTCCACGCCCAAGACTGCCGAAAAGTTTGCGTCAGCTGTTTGGCAACAGTATGGATGCAGAGGCAAGGATCATGCCGTTTTTGCACCGTGTTCATGAGGTGGATGAGTTCATGGTTTCCTTAACATTTCAAGACTGTGACTATTGCCACGAAGGATGGTTTGGCAGTGATAGAAAACGGTCAGACTTGCCCGGTGGTTTTGAAACCGAAACCTATAAGAAGACCAATTTCTTGCGTGCGCCTGAGAACCAGTGGCTAGACCCAGAGCGACCGATCTGTCAAAATTGTCTGCGAGAAGCTAAAGGACGCGCTGCGGAGGGCTATCCCAAGGTGCCTTTCCGCTTGACAGGTGCTAACTTCGCAGATCCGGGGCCAACGTTGCCAGAAACCGACGCTTTGAGCTTCTTTGAAGAGGAGATCTTGTCGCCAATCCAGCATATTGTGCGCATCTTCACGTTGCACGCAACAGGACAATGTGAGCTCCGCGGTCACGTGGGTAACCTGTTTCAAAATGGCCCACAGTATGTTCGTGACATCCCTGCAGCTGTGGGTGACATGAAGATGCTTCTGATACGGCGGTGCCCCAAGGATCCAAACCGCAAGCAACGAGTGCCTTTCCTTGTGTCAAGGCGACGTCTGCAACGTGCTCTTGATCGCCTTTGTCGCACGTTGGAGGAGGATGGTTCTTTGGCTCTCCAGCCCGGAGCACTGACACCTGGCGGCTACGTCGATTTGGTGAAGCGGGGAAACCTCGACCAGTATGCAGACACTGAGGAAGGCGAGGAACCCCATGGTCTGCAAGTTCATGTTGTCGAGCAAAGACCATGGGAGCGCGTGGAGCGCAAGCTGTTCGCTTTGTGGATGTCGTGCTCGCTGGAGTTGCAGATGGCAGCCCAGGTACGTCTTTTGCATGAGCCCGAAGATGTGCAGGATCCGGCGGAGAGGGTGGATGTTCTGTGGAAGAATTTGCGTGCTGCTATGGATGCCAAAGCCCCGGATGTCGTGGGCGGCCCTTCAGACTTGATGTTTACAACGCTGGCTCAATACTTGTCTCTGCAGTTTTCGGATAAAAATGTGCAGGACGTAGAAAATATTTTGCATGATGAACTGACGGCAGTGCAGGAGTTAGCTTCCTGGGAAGAGCCTTTGGTGTCGGATGGCTTGTGGTCGCCTGAAGATGTAGCTGGCCAGCAGACTGAAGTAGAATTGAAGGATGACTTATGGGAGACGATCTGTAAAGCCAACGAAAGCGCAAGCAACAAATCTACAATTCGTCGTTTTGGAGCAGCACGGGTGCACGGTGTGCCTATTCTGGATCCCCCAACCGTAGCGTCCAGAAACCAACTAATTAGGGAAGATCAACCTTATTACATTGTTGCTGGTTTTGTGAAATTGTTTCCACTTGGACAAGGAGATTTTTGGGCGCACTTGCAGCAGCGCCAAGAGGACAACCAACAGCCGTTGTCCTTCTGGGAGTGGCTGAAGCATTTGCTTTTGCGTTCGGATGGTCGTTTTCAAGCTCACCCACGGTTCTATTTTTTTGCTTTGAACACCGCTTTGCGCAACAAGGCTTTGCGTGCCCGGGGATATTTTATGAAGCGCCAGCAGGGGGCCAGCAGCAACGTTGCGTACACTACAGAGGAACTTTTCAACATGGGTAAAGCTCAGTTCACCAAGATTGTGTCAGCTTTCGAACACTCCATGGCCGGTTCAGCGCAGGAGAAGTTGCGAGAACGCAGTGACTTAGAGGCCATGGTGGAGCAGATTGAACAAGAGACGTTGCAAGATCAGGCTCACGCTTTGTTGCAATCTTGGCGCGAAGCTGAATCTGCTGGAAACATGCTTGAGCAGCAAGGTTTTGGTACTTCTGCTGCAGAAGTGCGAGCCGTGTGCTCCGTTGCAAAAGCTGCGGTTGAGAAGGTCTTGTCGCCAGAAACCATTGAAGCCCAAGCTAAGCCTTCTGTCTCGTGTGTCGTTGTGGACCGCGAGATGGATGGAGGGCCCCAGCCTGATGTCGCGCGCGTCGTTGCGGACCACGCGGCAGAACCGATGCAGCAGGAAATTGAAGTCAGCCCAGCTGCGGAGGAAGAAAGTGGCTTTGCGTGCTCCAGGGGCCGCTCAGGGCCTAAAACTATTCAAGATTTGTTGTTGGAGGTGCAACAGCGTAGCTTGTGTGTGCAGGGTGGCGGTGAAATCCCATGTCACTTTAGCACTTTGACAACCGCCATTTACCATTGGGATGATTTAGCCGCGTGCTTAGAGCGGTATGAAGTAGCTGTCCTGCAGCAGCGGAACAACAGAGCCGATCCCTTGGAACCAGCAGAACGGCAGTTGTCGTCTGAACGCCGGCGAGTCCTGCGTTACCCCGGTGTGGTCGCCTGGTTCACTGCGTACAAAATGGAGCTCTTTTACAAGCATGTGTTGAGATATGAGGATGGACAGGGTGTGTTCGAATGGGGCGCAGGTGGCATTATGCATTTGCATTCGATCAATTTTGGCTCTTGCATGCCCCGTGTCGATCCAACCGCAGCAGGCATGCAGCAACCGGACGAGAAGAGTGCCGAGATAGCGGCGCAGTTTGCAGAGATGCATGAAGAGTACTTGACGGATTGGAGCCTCAGCAAAGCAGAGAAGTGGACCTTTCATGAGGTGGACAATTGCGCTGCCAGATCTGCTCGTGCAGGGTCACCTTTGCACACAGACTCAGAATCTGATGGCTCCGAGGATATGGAGGATGCGTTGGACGAAAAGTGTGTTCGCCGTAAGGCCCCTGGTGCTGGTTTAGATCTCGGTGCAGCTGCAGATGTGTTTGGGCAGCATGCTGTGGCAGAGGATGTCGATTTTCAACGTGTTTACCCCACAGCAACTACAATGGTGTATGTGCTGTCGCAAGGTGCTCGTGTGACACAAGCTTTGACAGAAACAGATCGCAGTTTATTGCGTAGTTTGGATGTTTCTCTCCAAGATCCAACTTGGCACCCGTGTCGAATTTCTGTTGCGCAAAAAGCTTTGCTAATGACCAACAACTGCAGGTTGGTTCGCCACGCTCGTCGCAAATGGTATCGCAGGCTGACGGAAAAATGCAATAGGCATGATCGGCACGGTGGTGCAGGTTTTGAAATTCCGCCTGTTCATGTTGAAGCGAATGTGGACACACAGCCCGAGGAAGAAGAAGGCGCCGAGCCAGAGGCAGAGGTTGTCACGGCGCGGATGCAGCAGTGTCCGCTGCGTGTTGGAACACTGAACATGCACTTGCTGTCGCCGGGTACTTGGCTTGAGGATCTCTTGGACAAGTGCGATGTTCTGTTCTTGCAGGAAGTCACCGCTGAGTGCTTGGAAGATCTTTGCTTGTTGGGACAACAAAACGGTTACGAAGTGGTGTCGCCGCTGTTGCGTGGCCAAACGCCGGAGGAAGGGTTTGATGTGTGTGTTCTGTTGAAGCTTGACGTTTTACAGTCTCGCAGAGTCACGATTTCGCCTTTACCAGTCCCTTCCAACAGAAAGCTGTTACAGGTGTATGTCACTCTCCGTGACAATGGGTCAATGCTGTTGGTTGCCACAGCGCATTTCACGTCGGGTTCGAGCATGGTAGCACAAAGGGCTTCGGAACTTCAATCTGTTTTGGCTACTTTGGAATCATTAAGCAACGTAGACGCTTGTGTTTTCGCTGGTGACTTGAACATGCGTCTGGAAGAAGCCTTGCCAGCAGGTGTGTCTCCAGGCTGGCGAGATGCATGGGAAGAAGATGGAAGCCCGGAAACCCGGTGTGGCACCTGGTGTCCTGAAAGCATGCAAGCGGATGATGCACGCGTGCGTGCGTGGCGTTTCGATCGCATTTTGACTTTGTGTCAGTTTGGGCACATGGACAAGCCTGGTCCTACGCCGTTACGGGCTGGGACAGAGGCCGCCGAACGGGTTGCTTTCGCCACTGTGGAACTGCAGCCGGGGTCGTTCGATGTTTCATTTCAGTCGCAGGACTTGGATCATGCATTTGTGCAAGCGAAGTTCGAGTTCATGCCTGTGGTTGCCGGTGAACGCGAACTTGTAGCAGAACGGGTAAAAATCTTGAGACCCGGACTGGGTTCAAAGATTGCACGCAGGCCTCTGGAGCGAGAAAGCTGTGCGCAAAAACAACATTGCAAAAGTTTTTGTGGCAAGGACTACGAGAAGCCTCGCATGTTACCAGGAATGGGTGCCATTTTGGAAGATAGCCGGCGAAAGAGTTTGTTCCGGTTGTATACGCGTCGGAATTGCCACCACTTGAACACGCACGACCCCTTGAAAGCTATGGGCTTGGTGGCTAACGTAGATGATCAAGTGGTACTGACCGTGCAAGCCGCTGTGAATTACTTGACTAAGTATTTGGGCAAAATCGGCGGAGGCCACAGCGCGCAAAGTCGCATCAGCGGATTGATAGATGACATCGTATGTCGCATGGGTGATCGTGAGACGATGACTGTTGCATCGCTTTTGTCAAAGCTTTTTATTCACTCGGCCGTGCCGGATGAAATTTGTTCCTTGGAGGCATGGCATATTTTGATGGATTTGCCCCGTGTCCTGTCGTCCAGGTATGTGACGTCTCTGAATGTCAAGGACGATTCGAGCGCCTTGAAAGATTTGCCCAGCATTGAACTAGCAACTGCGGAAGAGAACGTGGTGAAGAAGAGCAAGGTGGCTGTCTACTTGGATCGATTCAACATGAAGGCGCAAGTCGATGTCTCCGCAGCATCTCTCGAGAACATGTCCCTTTTTCAGTTCATCAGTCGCATAGATCGACGTGGGAAGTCGTTGCACTTGCGAACCAAAAGCACGATTGTGAAGGAGAAACCGTTCTTGCGCTTGGATGCTCGCCGCAAGGAGGCGGGCGCCATGGCCCGTCTGTGCTTGCGTCTGCATCGCCCTTTTCGAACTGAAGCTGCGGATCCGATGCACCTCGAAGATGGGACGGCTGTTGCAGAGTTGCATGCATTTGTGCGAAGCCCCACCTGCCCGGTTTGGTTGAAAAAAAGATATGCCAAGCACAATAGAGTCAAGGCCGCCAAGCAAGCGGCGGAAGCACTGTCTTCGGTGAACATCACATCAGCAACGGAGAACGCCAATGTCTCGCACGGTGCGGTGTTGCGACCCGCCGTGCCAGGTTCCCAAGCCGCAATGGGTCCAGCTGTGCCAGAGGACGGTGCGTCCCAGTCGCTGTCTGCAGGCGATCCCAGGGACGGTGCGGTGTTTCGACCCGCCGTACCCGGTTCGCAGTTAGGTATGCGTCCAGTAGTGTCACAAGCTAGTGCACCCGATGCCATCCGTGTCCCCCTCGTACCAGCACCAGGTAGCAGCGCGCGTGTCATCAATTTAAGTGCCGGAAACACGGGGGATCCTGAACCTGATGATGTGTGCATGGACAATGCAGAGTCAAGCGACAAGTTTTTGGCCGACACTGCTGCAAACCGGCAAGTGGTTGCAAACCGACATGGTTTACTTTGGGGTGGTACACCGGGAGATAGCCGTCACAGTGTGGTCGACGCTATTCGGTTGCATAGGCCGCCTTTGAAATTGGTTTGTGTCAAACAATACTTAGAAGCACTGACAGGTACCAAGCCGCAAGGTTCCAAAAAAGTACAATTTTTGGTGGAACGTTTTGTGTTTTTAATGTTGTTCATTGACTTGCAGTCGTACGAAAAAAGAGGTGCTGGAGTTTTCAAGCAGTGTTTGACGAAGAAAGCGTTGCAGAACTTGGCTACCTATTTTTTCCAGTCGCAGGGCTCGGCCGTGACTGCTAAACAAAAGAAAAATGTAGTTATGAAACCGTATGCTGAGTTGTGGGAATACATTAAATCAGAAACCTTGAAGCAGTGCGGTCTGGCAGTGTCGGCTTCACCTGCGCACCGCGTCGGTTTCGATGGACAAGCGGCGAACACCCAGGCAGAGCTCAAGAGCGGCGCCTGGCGGCAGAGTGTATTTTGTCTGAATCCACAATCTCTGGAACATGAAGAATGGGAGGACGCCGCCGAGAGAGAAGCAAAGAGAGTGCGGTATGTACAGGCAGCTATGCACGAACAGAGCATGGGTCGGCCGGGAAAGCGCTTGCATGAAATGTCGTTGCCTTTGGATGCAGATGCGCTGATGTGCGCCGACTTTGATACCAGGTCCGAATGGGATGCTTTGAACCCTTACTTGGAAAAGGTGACTTCACAATGGATATGGCCAGAGCTGGCTGTTAAGATTCTCCCAGAAACCAAAACCTACGTTCTCAAGCCGTCGCAAGGGGGCTTGGCGCACACTGAAGCAGAGCAGATGACTAGTGGACATGGCGGTTCCTGGCAGACGAACGGAGAACCTTCGCTTGACCCCACGCAGAATTCGTTTGTCGAACACATGTGTGCCTGGAGAGATGCTTACAGAGCCGAGAGAGAAGTCTTCGAGGCGAACTTGCCGTTGCCACGCAATTTGCATGGGTCCATCGCCTTAGGGGAACCAGTGCTATTACTCGGAACGGCAGGAACTGGGAAAACTACGACATTACAAGCTGCAAATCGCCTCTTGGAAGCATGCGGCTTCCAAGGTCGCATTGTTCGCTGTGCATACACTGGTGTTGCCGCAAGCAACATGGGCAGCGGAGGTCGAACGCTCGTGTCTCTGTTCCGTCTGAGCAAGCGCAAATTCGGAGGTGGCTTGGAACCTTTGTCCTCAGAAGATCTTCGAGCAATGGATGAGGAACTCAAAGGCATGTGCTTGCTTGAAATTGACGAGGTGTCTATGACAGAAAAGCTAATCCTTGCGCACGTGCATCAACGCTTACAGCAGTGGCGGTTGGAGTTATATCACGATCAACACTGTCGCAGTGGTGCGGAGTTGTGTCCCGCCACGGCTTGCGTCTGCGGTGCTAGGCTGCCGTTTGGCGGTGTGAAAGTTGTTCTTGCAGGTGATTTCGGCCAGTTGCCGCCAGTGGCAGTGCCGCCCGAACGAACTCTGCTATGCTCCAAGCCGAAAACTGAAGGGCAAGATCGGCAAGATGTCAACCTTGGACTCCGGTTGTTTCAACAGATTCGTGTTGTTTTTCGGCTACGCAGGATTCACCGGCAGGTCGGTCAATCATTATACAAGGAGTCTCTTTTGCGCCTGCGCGACGCAGCGCACACGAAGGAGGATGTTCAACTGTGCACATGGAAGACCCACGATTTGACTGACTTGGCGGCTTGCACCCTCACGGTTGAAGAGCGGCTCTTTTTCGAGCAGAAATGCGTGCACTTGTTCTGCGAAAATCGCCGCGCCGGACAGTTCAACGGCCGACGCTTGGGCGAGGATGTCATGGACAAAGACAGCTCGACGATTCTTCGGATTTGGTCCGTAGACAGCACTCCTGGGGTGGAGCGTTACACCAGCGAGAACTACGGAGGTTTGAAGCGCGTCTTGCACTTAGCTGCAGGCGCCCCAGTGATGTTGACCATGAACTTGCGCACTGTCTGGAACTTGGTCAACGGCGCTCGTGGACATGTGGTCGCAGTCGTTCCCGTTGAAGAACCACCAGTAGCGGCTGGCAGCGGTGCGGTTGGCACACCTCTTGTTGCACAAGTGAATGAAGTGGGCGGTGTGTCCGCTGGCACAGCTGAATATGTGATCGTGGACTTTCCTGGATACGTGGGCCCGGTGATGGTGGCTGGTCATCCAACTTGGGTGTGTGTTCCTAAGCTCAGCAACAGACACGAAAAGTTTCGAGGTTTGGCTCGCACGCAGTTTCCTTTGGTGTTGTGCTATGGCATGACGGTGCACAAAAGCCAAGGCTTGACACTGGCCTCCGGCTGTGTTTTCAATATGGAACATGAACCCACCTGGTCACCTTTCAAGCAGATGTGTGGCTTGGCCTTTGTGGGTTATTCGCGTGTGACTGACTTTGCAAAGATGGCCTTCAAATACGTGCCTGATTACTGGTCTTTTCAAAGCATGGCCGATACAGACATGTTTCGATGGCGAGCCGCATTGGAACAACGTTTGGACGAGCTCCACGACAAAACGGCGGAAACCATCTTCCATGGTCAAGCCTCTGTCAAGGATGATGTGCAACGGCATCGTGCGTGGTCGGAAAAGTGCACAGGCAGGCAGATGAGCGACGATGAGCTCGCGGACTTGACGCATATGTTGTCCCTGCGCGGGGTGTTACCGCAGCCAGGCTACACTGACAAGCCGGTCCGTCGCTTGGCCAGTAAAGCAGGGGGCGGCAGGACGCAGCGCAAGACCATGCGCGGCGGAAGCGCAAAGGCGCGCGCAGAGGAGGGGGTGGCCGATGGGGCAGGTGAGCCTGAGTGTGATGAAGGTGGAGTTTCGGCCGACGAAGAGGCGCACTGGGCTGCACTTAAAGAAGAAGACGAGAGGACAAATGCGTTGATGCGCGAGTATTACGAGGATCAGGAGAGAGAGGCGAGAGCCGAGTTTCACAGAGAGATAAACGAACGCTACAATGAATTGGCTGCTCAATTTTACGATGATTTTGGATACTATGATGACTAGCTTGAGTCCGAAAAACTTGTAGCCAAAAGAGTTGGCAATCTTTTGCCATGCAGCAGGTACGTAGTTGTGTGCTGCCTGCGTAGCAACTTGTTCTCTTTGATACATGCTATGAGCAGAAACCCCATCAGTGCGTAGCCTGTTCATTGTGGATTCCCAGTGCTCTTGTTCAGCCACCGCTTTTGAGCCATGCAATCGCCTTCCGATTGCTGCCGCACGGTACGCTGTTATGAGCTATACTTGTGCTTCGTCGACGTAGTTCGTGGGTAGACTCCATAGCTAGCTGGGCCGAGGCTGGACGTGCTTGTGGTGCTTTGAAAATATTACTATATTCGTAGAAGAAGACAGTTTACAAGAAAAAAGCAACAACGAGGGGAGAGAGAAAGAAATAGAGAGACAGAAAATAAGGGGATCAACAGATAGAATGATGAAGGTTGAAAACATACAAAAGAGACCAAAATGTAACTATAGTAATGCTGGACAAGGTATTGTAGGCAAATGTATTTTCAAGGTGCCACACCACGCAGTAGTCTCAACACGGCTGAACAGTTCACCTGGAGAATAGGCAACAACACCGAAACGAGATTCAACACTAAGAGGCAGACGGGTAATAAACAAATAGATAGACAGACAGAGAGAGAAGCAGAGGTCATGTATAAGACAAACCAACACACTGCAGATCGTGCGAACCAGAGACGAAAAGAAGACGGACAGACTGCAAGACAAAATCACCCAGAGAACGAGAGACAGTTGTGTATATTCTCCAGGTGTGATAATGTTCAGCACGAGTAAAGGCTGCAAGTTGCCACCGCGCAGTGTGGTGAGCTGTGTGCTCATTCTGCGTGGTTGCGAGATAGTATTGTCAGCACAAAGACAAAAAGAGCGAGGTGAGTCGGAAGTGTGAAGTTGGGTCGTGGGGTTGTTTCTAATGGATGATTGTTTCAGGAGTGTGTGAGTGGTGGTGAAAATACGAGAAAGGTTCGAAGGTTGAAGGAGGACCAGTCGCGGAGTTGATGTGATGTGGCATGAGAGGTTGATTGATGTTGCAGGTTGATGCAATTCCATGATCAAGCTTGCAGCGATATGGGTAACGAAGAACGTAGTCTGTTTTACATGGGTGACATGAAGATATGATTTGTGGAACATGAAACACGCACGCGGGTATGCAGTTACGTGCTGCCTGCGTCGTCTTCCTGCCATGTTTGTGGTTTCTCGGCATGTTTAGTGCGTGTTGGTGACATGTCAAGACATGTTTTATATGTCATGTTTACTCAAGACCTAGACTTGCGTTGGCATGTTTATGACGGCTTGCTCGTGCAAGCTTGTCTTACCGGCATGTTGGCCTCACGCGGGTATGCAGTTACGTGCTGCCTGCGTCGTCTTCCTGCCATGTTTGTGGTTTCTCGGCATGTTTAGTGCGTGTTGGTGACATGTCAAGACATGTTTTATATGTCATGTTTACTCAAGACCTAGACTTGCGTTGGCATGTTTATGACGGCTTGCTCGTGCAAGCTTGTCTTACCGGCATGTTGGCCTCACGCGGGTATGCAGTTACGTGCTGCCTGCGTCGTCTTCCTGCCATGTTTGTGGTTTCTCGGCATTTAGTGCGTGTTGGTGACATGTCAAGACATGTTTTATATGTCATGTTTACTCAAGACCTAGACTCAAAGGAATTTTCATCTGCCCTCGGGGACATGCCTCCAATATACCTCTATATAGTCGGTGGAATGGTCGGATGGCAAGACTTGGATGTTTGGGATTGGTTTATTCACAGTTGTAGGTAGAGTCAGTTAAGGATAACTGTGGGGTAAGTTGGTTTCACTCGAGAAAAATCAGGTTTTTCTGACTTACCCCCTATGTTAGGAAATCTTAACACACCAGAGCGTGACAAACATTGATTCATGTTTATTGTAAAACCCAACAAGTGTTGATTTGAATTCCATCTGCATTTGAAACAAATAGGGTAATACTAAATCAATATAGTCTCGAAATAACCCCAATATAATCCTTAAATAAGAAAATATAGGAGGTATGTTCCTGAGGGAAGATGCTTCAAGCTTTGATAGACTTGCGTTGGCATGTTTATGACGGCTTGCTCGTGCAAGCTTGTCTTACCGGCATGTTGGCCTCACGCGGGTATGCAGTTACGTGCTGCCTGCGTCGTCTTCCTGCCATGTTTGTGGTTTCTCGGCATGTTTAGTGCGTGTTGGTAACATGTCAAGACATGTTTTATATGTCATGTTTACTCAAGACCTAGACTTGCGTTGGCATGTTTATGACGGCTTGCTCGTGCAAGCTTGTCTTACCGGCATGTTGGCCTCACGCGGGTATGCAGTTACGTGCTGCCTGCGTCGTCTTCCTGCCATGTTTGTGGTTTCTCGGCATGTTTAGTGCGTGTTGGTAACATGTCAAGACATGTTTTATATGTCATGTTTACTCAAGACCTAGACTTGCGTTGGCATGTTTATGACGGCTTGCTCGTGCAAGCTTGTCTTACCGGCATGTTGGCCTCACGCGGGTATGCAGTTACGTGCTGCCTGCGTCGTCTTCCTGCCATGTTTGTGGTTTCTCGGCATGTTTAGTGCGTGTTGGTAACATGTCAAGACATGTTTTATATGTCATGTTTACTCAAGACCTAGACTTGCGTTGGCATGTTTATGACGGCTTGCTCGTGCAAGCTTGTCTTACCGGCATGTTGGCCTCACGCGGGTATGCAGTTACGTGCTGCCTGCATCGTCTTCCTGCCATGTTTGTGGTTTCTCGGCATGTTTAGTGCGTGTTGGTGACATGTCAAGACATGTTTTATATGTCATGTTTACTCAAGACCTAGACTCAAAGGAATTTTCATCTGCCCTCGGGGACATGCCTCCAATATACCTCTATATAGTCGGTGGAATGGTCGGATGGCAAGACCTGGATGTTTGGGATTGGTTTATTCACAGTTGTAGGTAGAGTCAGTTAAGGATAACTGTGGGGTAAGTTGGTTTCACTCGAGAAAAATCAGGTTTTTCTGACTTACCCCCTATGTTAGGAAATCTTAACACACCAGAGCGTGACAAACATTGATTCATGTTTATTGTAAAACCCAACAAGTGTTGATTTGAATTCCATCTGCATTTGAAACAAATAGGGTAATACTAAATCAATATAGTCTCGAAATAACCCCAATATAATCCTTAAATAAGAAAATATAGGAGGTATGTTCCTGAGGGAAGATGCTTCAAGCTTTGATAGACTTGGGTTGGCATGTTTATGACGGCTTGCTCGTGCAAGCTTGTCCTACCGGCATGTTGGCCTCACGCGGGTATGCAGTTACGTGCTGCCTGCGTCGTCTTCCTTCCATGTTTGTGGTTTCTCGGCATGTTTAGTGCGTGTACCAAATTACATAGTCTTATCCCCGTACAACAACAACAACAACAAACAACAACAAGAACAACAACAAGAACAAGAACAACAACAACAACAACAACAACAACAGTTAAGAAATACATATGTATATAATATGTATATATACATATATATTCTTCGGATATGGCATATCTTCTGGCACTCTATCTGGCATATCTCATGGCATTTTATCTGGCATATCTTCTGGCATTCTATCTGACATTCTATCTGGCATCTCTTCTGGCATTCTATCTGGCCGTGGTTGAGGTCCGGCAGGGAACACTGAGGTTGGATGGTCGTGGTTGAGGTCCGGCAGGGAACACTGGGCGTGGATGATCGTGGTTGAGGTCCGGCAGGGAACACTGGGCGTGGATGATCGTGGTTGAGGTCCGGCAGGGAACACTGGGCGTGGATGATCGTGGTTGAGGTCCGGCAGGGAACACTGGGCGTGGATGATCGTGGTTGAGGTCCGGCAGCGAACACTGGGCGTGGATGATCGTGGTTGAGGTCCGGCAGGAGGTGGGCGTGGATGATCGTGGTTGAGGTCCGGCAGGAGGAGAAGAGGAGGAGAGGAGAAGAGGAGGAGAAGAGGAGGAGGCAACTGACCTAAAATCTAACAACCCTCACCTGGCAGGTGGGGAATCAAAATCTGTCTAAATGCCACGCAGGCCACGTTTTCTCTTGCCTATTTTGCTGCGATGACACATTTTTATGCGGGCAAACCCTATTCGAAACGATGTTACTTTTTACATAATTCTCGGTCAAATTTGGATGAAAACACAAGCGAAATTGACCTTTTTCAAAAAACACAACTTAATTTCCACATCATTTTGTGCATGCTGAAAAAAAAGCTTAATGCCTCCCACACGAAATGACTTTTCAGTGCAAGTGATGAGAATGAAATTGTGCAAAATGATGCAAAACGCACGTACGGAAAACGGCGCAACGGGATGTTTGAGGACCCTGGCCTGTTTTAGCCGTCTTCCTGCCATGTCAATGCATGTGTTATGGCATGTTTACTCAGGACCTTGACTTGCGTTGGCATGTTTATGATGGCATGTTTATGCAGTTACGTGCTGCCTGTGTCAGGACCTTGACTTGCATTGGCATGTTTATGATGGCATGTTTATGCAGTTGCGTGCTGCCTGTGTCAGGACCTTGACTTGCGTTGGCATGTTTATGATGGCATGTTTATGCAGTTACGTGCTGCCTGTGTCGCACATGTTGCCTTCGAATATGAAGTGCCAAATTCACATAGTCTTATCCTAACTATATAGTTCACCACGATAAGCACCTGTCTTCTCACAGGCCTTGCATGCGGGTATGCAGTTCGGTGCTGCCTGTGAAGCCCAGCGTCATTTAAGTGATTAATTACCATAGTCTGATCCCTGTAGTTCACCACTATAACCAGCTGATTTTTCACAGGTCTTGGATGCGGGTTTGCAGTTATGTGCTGCCTGTGTGAAACATCTGGCAAGTGTGCTAAATAAAGTCCGATCCCTGTAGTCCGATCCCTGTAGTTCACCACTACAACCACGTGGCCTCTCACAAGACACGCACGCGGGTATGCAGTTATGTGCTGCCTGTGTCGCACATGTTATCTTTGAGGATGGGACGCAGACGCCACGGTTGCACGAGCCAAGCGTAGTTTAAGTAATAAATTCCCATAGTCCGATCCCTGTAATTCACCACTATAACCGCTTGACTTTGCGTTGGCATGTTTATGACGGGTAAGCTTGTCTTTCAGGCATGTTGGCCTCACGCGGGTATGCAGTTACGTGCTGCCTGTGTCGCACATGTTGCCTTCGAATATGAAGTGCCAAATTCACATCGTCTAAGCCCCGTAGTTCACCACCATAATTCCTGTCTTCTCACAGGCCTTGCAGGCGGGTATGCAATTAGGTGCTGCCTGTGTGACACATGTTGTCTGTGAGGACAGGGTCGCACATGCCACTCTTGCAGAAGCCCAGCGTGGTTTAAGTGATTAATTACCATAGTCTGATCCCTGTAGTTCAGCACTATAACCAACCGAGTTTTCACAGGTCTTGGATGCGGGTTTGCAGTTATGTGCTGCCTGTGTCAAACATGTGCCAAGTGTGCTAAATACCACGTTTGCGCAAACCCAGCAGGGTTTAAGTAATAAATTCCCATTGTCCGATCCCTGTAGTTCACCACTACAACCACGTGGCCTCTCACAAGACACGCATGCGGGTATGCAGTTATGTGCTGCCTGTGTCGCACATGTTATCTTTGAGGATGA
Source organism: Cladocopium goreaui (assembly GCA_947184155.2). Taxonomy (NCBI): domain Eukaryota; class Dinophyceae; order Suessiales; family Symbiodiniaceae; genus Cladocopium; species Cladocopium goreaui. The sequence continues at coordinate 46,140 of CAMXCT020002475.1, read as the reverse complement.
GACGCAGACGCCTCTCACAAGCCAGGCGTAGTTTAAGTAATAAAGTCCCATAGTCCGATCGCTGCAATCCACAACTATAACCATTTGACTTTGCACAGACATTGGATGGCTATGTGTTGTGCATGACGTGCTGGTCGCTGATGGGTCAAGGACAGCATCAGCGATGCAGACGCCGAGGACATCGCAGATTAAACCGACAAAAAATGAATGCGGCGGGAAGGATGTAAGGGAAGACGCAGACGATAGGATAGGCAGGCATCGTTGACGCAGGTTTCGAATCATTTGTGTTTTGGGTGGTTGGTTAAAAAAAGTAATTCCATCGTTCGTGCGGTTGTATGTTGATAACCTCCATAAAATGACCACCGTGACTTTGATTAGTGTGACCATACCTGATGTGACTGTGACTGTGACTATTCTGACCATGACTACTGTGACCTTAGATACTATGACAAAGACTACTTTGACAATGACTGTTGTGGCTGTAACTGTAGTGACAATGAGTATTGTAACTGTTTGGACTGGCCCCTTTTTAGGTAATGACAGTGGGAAGTAGAAGTGACGGCATTAGTGTCCCTGGTTGTGGCTTCAGTAGTAATGTTAGACGTCGGTCGGTTATGGCTCACAGAAACAGACATGATGTTTGTTGCCTACGCATGTGTTATGGGTAACAGAAACAGACATGATGTGTTTTTGGTACATATGCATTCGAGAAATGCCATTGCTAACACATGTTTCTGCTTCAAGTAATTGAGAAAGAATTGTTTTGGACATGTGAGCAACTTGTGGTTCCACTGTTCGTTCGGTGTTTTGGCCCGCGGACATGATTATTGTCTTAGATCATAAGGATGTGAATCTCACCATTATTCTTGTTTTAGAGCAGCAACTCGTAGTCTTCTCACAGGCCTTGCATGCGGGTATGCAGTTAAGTGCTGCCTGTGTGACACATGTTGTCTGTGAGGACAGGGTCGCACATGCCACTCTTGCAGAAGCCCAGCGTGGTTTAAGTGATTAATTGCCATAGTCTGATCCCTGTAGTTCAGCACTATAACCAACTGAGTTTTCACAGGTCTTGGATGCGGGTTTGCAGCTATGTGCTGCCTGTGTCAAACATGTGCCAAGTGTGCTAAATACCACGTTTGCGCAAACCCAGCAGGGTTTAAGTAATAAATTCCCATTGTCCGATCCCTGTAGTTCACCACTACAACCACGTGGCCTCTCACAAGACACGCACGCGGGTATGCAGTTATGTGCCGCCTGTGTCGCACATGTTATCTTTGAGGATGGGACGCAGACGCCACGGTTGCACAAGCCAAGCGTAGTTTAAGTAATAAATTCCCATAGTCCGATCCCTGTAATTCACCACTATAACCACTTGACTTTGCACAGGCATTGGATGGCCATGTGTTGTGCATGACGTGCTGGTCGCTGATGGGTCAAGGACACCATCAGCGATTGGGATCGACTCTCGCTTGACTGCCAAGGGCTGGGTGTGCGTTGTTATGAACCGCATCCGAGTTTGAATTGCTGTCCTTCAGTAGCTTCGCCTTTCATTTAGCCTTGCGAACCGCAGAATGCCTCTGTCACTTGCTTTTGGTTTATGTGTGCGTTGTTACGAACCGCACAAACAACCATGATCGTATTGCATACATGTGAAAAAACAAAGCTGTCGTGGGAGCGAGTCAATGCAAGCTCTCACTGAGATCCTCTCAATGCCTTGTGCAGCATGGGTTGGAGTTTTGTGGTTTGTTGAATGTATGACTTTCTGGACCATTTTTTTTTCAGACATCAGACCCAAAGCCCTATGATTTTCTCCATTTTGGCGCTAGTTTTTTTTGTTGCACGTAAGTTTAGAGCAGTTGGACGTGTGGGGCGTGAAGTGTGGAGTGTGAAGTTTAAGTGTGGAGTGCGAAGAGCGCAGTGTGAAGTGTGAAGTGTGAAGTGTGAGGTTTGGAGTGTGAAGGAAGCAGTGAGAAGTGTGAAGTGTGGACTGTGAAGTGTGAAGTGTGAGTGAAGTGTGGAGTGTGAAGTGCGAAGTGTGAAGTGTGAAGTTTGGAGTGTGAAGTTTGGAGTGGGAAGGAAGCAGTGAGAAGTGAGAAGTGTGGACTGTGAAGTGTGGAGTGTGAAGTGCGAAGTGAGAAGTGTGAAGTTAGGAGTGTGAAGGAAGCAGTGAGAAGTGTGAGAAGTGTGAAATGATTGTGAAGTGTGGAGTGTGAAGTGCGAAGTGAGAAGTGTGAAGTGTGAAGTGTAAAGTTTGGAGTGTGAAGGAAGCAGTGAGAAGTGAGAAGTGTGAAATGTGGAGTGTGAAGTGTGAAGTGTGAAGTGCGAAGTGAGAATGTGGACTGTGAAGTGTGAAGTGTGAAGTGTGGACTGTGAAGTGTGAAGTGTGAAGTGTGGACTGTGAAGTGTGAAGTGTGCAGTGTGAAGTGTGAAGTGTGAGGTTTGGAGTGTGAAGGAAGCAGTGAGAAGTGAGAAGTGTGGAGTGTGAAGTGTGGAGTGTGAAGTTTGAAGTTTGGAGTGCGAAGAGTGCAGTGTGCAGTGTGAGATGTGGAGTGTCGAGGGAAGGACACGGTCGGGACAGGGTGTCTCTGAACTATAGGTCATTTATGTTTGGGAAACTTCCGCCGCCGGCTTGCCCGGGTCTATGTTATATTGATATGATTTTCGCACATATATTTATGTATGGATGTAACGGATGCAATGCAACGCAAGGCAATGCAATGCAATGCACTGTCATGTCAATGTAATGTAATGCAATGTAATGTAACGGATATGTGTATGTATGAACTACGTACGTGTATGTATGTAATGTAATGCAACGCAACACAATGCCATGCAATGCAATGTAATGTAATGCAATGTAATGGAAGGTACTGTAATGTAATGAAATGTAATGTTTGTACATATTCCCATGTAATATGTAACATAGCGCAACATGTAATGCAATGGAATGCAATGGAACGCAATGCAAGGCAGGGCAACGCAAGAAAACGCAAGGCAACGCAGCGAGCCGCAGTACAACGAAGCGAAACGTAACATAACGTAACGGAAGTGTCTACATAATATGTTTGTCTGTCTGCCTGCCTGGCTGGCTGTCTGCATGTCTGGATGTCTGCATGTCTGCCTGTAATAATGTATGGATGCATGCATGCATGCATGCATGCATGGTACGTACGTACATACCCAAGTATGTAGGTATGTATGTAGGTTGGGGTGCAGAGTTACTTTTTACATGTTTTTACTTAGATATTCTTGCTGCCAACACTTGAACGTGTGGGTGACTTGTGGCTGGAGACTGGCAAGCTGCCATGTTCTTGTGACATTGCCACGGTGTGCAGGTTTCCCTTTACAAGGACTGAGTTGGTCTAGGGGGGCCTGGTCTGAATCGGAGAAGCGGCTAAGAAGCACAGCAGCAGATGTTCCGACCTTGTAGAGGATAGCATGGCTTGCAATGTCGCGTTTCCACCTCAGCATTCTTTGCCTTTGAGCTGTTTGCAGGCTCTTCCATTTTGTATTCGCTTCTTTTGAGATGTTTTTGCAATTTTTTCGCTGTATACATGTATTATATATACATACTCAGATGTCATATGTATATAAACATGTTTGAATCAGATGTGAAAAATGAAGAACTTCTCGGCTTCAGGAAGCTCAACAGTGAAGATGACATGGCAAGCCTGGTGCGATCGTTAAAGACCCGATCTTCCCAAGCAGCAATCCCAGTAATTGGTCAAGAGCGTATTTTGACATCATCAGTCATATAAGTCCTCATTTTTTCATTGCAAATAGGCATGATATCCCTCTTCTGTCGAAAGTCCTCGCCATAAGGGTTAGCAAGAAGCTGAGCGGTTTCCTTGGTTCTTCATGGTTTTCTATGCAGCATTTGCTGAGTTGCTCTCTGTCCTGCGAACAAAGAGGCAGGAAAAATTGAACAAAGAGGCAGGATTCAAAGCATTCTTGGACCTAATCCTCCTGCCAGGGCGGAGGCAAGCGATAGACCCACTGGAGGCGGTATCACCAAGACTCTTGACCATTGCGACAGCCACCATTCTTTGCAAATGCCTGATCAGTGCAGCTGCGATTCAGGAGAAGACGAATTTGACATTGAGGACTGCAGTCTTTGGAACTCATTTTTCTGACGTCGGCCCAGTGGCAGGCATCACCGGCATCACTGGCATCACTGGCATCACCAGCAAACAATTCTATGTTTTATGTGAAAAAGGAGCTACGTCAGCTGAACCATGATTTTCAAACATCGAAGAAGGCAGGTGCTTTTGCAGCTCGCCGTGCAACAGAACGGATTTTGTTGCATATGTTGCATTCTGTTGAGCTCTGCTTTTGAGCGTCAGATGTGAGAGGCTCTTCAGAGCAAAATGGACGCGCTGGAGAAGGAGCCACAGCACTCAGCAAAGAACACATTTTTTTCATCTGAGGTGTTGAGAAATCAGTGTCCGAGCATGTCTGAGCCAAATTTTGTTTTAGTACGTGGGTCGAAGGATTTTTGAGTCTTTGCACCATTGTTGTGAGCGGAGATCGGCAAAAAGGACTCAAAGAGTTCAATGCTTGAAATCGTTCTCAGAGGTTTGGCAGCTACCGCACTGAGCTGGCCAGAGTGAAAAGGGAGTGGAGCTGGCACGGCAAAGACTCTGACTCAGAGCATCGCCAGAGCTGCACATTCTGCACGAATTGAGCCTTCTCCACTGCCTCAACATGCCAGGCTCACAGTGTGCGACCAGCAAGATGCAGCCCTCACTGAGACAGCACGAAATTTGGAGGCTAGTTGGCTAGTTGCCCTTGCAGAATGCCATGATTTGAAAGGACTTTTCCAATTCACTCTTCCTATCCCATGTAGATCGATTGGAACGGAAGCAGATCCCTGGAAGCTGCTGTTGGGTTGCAAAGCTGGATTAACTCATATTAATCAAGAATTTCAGAATTTCTGTTTGCTTGCACACACACACACAAAAGTAATCCCGCAGGCAAGAAAAGATCAAGTTGGAGACAGTGCAGCGTCGGGAACTCTACCTACTTGGAACTGGGTCTTTCTGTCCATGCGCCCATTATAGCCCGTTCGAAGCAGGATTCTTGGAGCCAACTCAGTTTTGTGATTCCTTGTCATTGCGTGCGCGTCGAGGGACAAGCGCACTTTGGAAACAAAGCTTCACGACATCAGTCACTTCAAGTCCTCCAACCAGCGAAAGAGGCTTCAGGTGCTGGGACCAAGGGTAGTCACTTGGGTAGTCACAAGTAGTGGCCCAGTGGCTTGAGAGTTCTTCAGTGTACCCAAGCAGGGCGAAGTACATACGAAAATCTCAGATCAATTAAGACTGTTTTCACAAGCAGTTTGACTGTTTTCCAGTGCAGTGAGCAATCTGCCCGGGCAAGCGTTCCTGTGCGCAGTTGCTGAATGATAGAGATGAGACGGAGCGTCAACTACTTCACCTGACACAGGCGCATTTTTACCTTGCCTTTGAAGGAAGCTCCTGCTCTACACATGTCTTTCAAAATCTCAGAAGGCATACGACAAGGTTTCAGGATTCGGTTCCTGAGATTTGAGAATCAGTAGTTGAACCAACGCTACCAGCGCACTGCTACCCCGACCGATGCTGCAGGCCCTTACTGTTGCTCTGAACCAGCAGCAACAGGTTTGGCAACGGAGCTGCTCTGACTGGACAACCCTGGTTGTAATATGTAGCAATACTTCGAAGACTCCAAGATCAATTGAGCACCAAATAGCATCATTTGCCAGATCTAGATAGACCTGTATAGTAGATCCAGAGTGGACCTGAAGAAGATCTTGTTTCGTGAAACGTCATAACTGATAATATCTGACAACGTACTGGGGGATATGATCAGATTTGGTCAGATTTATAATTCAAGATCTGGCACTGCAACCTCCTCAAGGAAACGCCGTACGTTTAGTCACTCACCATGAAAGTCCCACCTACTCCCAGCTTCGTGTACCAGATGCAGGGTGTTGTGCGATGTGTTACATTACGCTTGGAATTTTGGTTTGTTTGAGTCTCATATAGTTACACGGAAGGGCATTGTGTCGGATTTAGAGAGGCTTTCGATGGCTTTCTTCAATTTTCGTTTTCCTAAGAGTCCAACCTTCGCCAGTTCGAGAGCCGAACCAGAATGACCCGCTCCCTCCATGGTGATTCAGGCGAGTCTGCAAGCCAGTCTGCACGTGCCACCTTTTCGAGAGTTTCAGCGAGACAAAAATTCCTTGTCTTGCTGGTCTTAATGCTACCGTGCAGTTTCAGGATGTTTCAGGTGTTTGCAGTCAAAATTGACCACTTGCCTCACGACATGCTTTTCTGAAGGCAGCAAGACGAATACCTTGGCCGTAGCCTCTGTTGGGCTGGTCTGCAGAATCGATCTAGAAATCGACCTCGAGAGATGCCTGTGCTGCGAACCTTGGACTAAGGATGAAAAGGGGCTGAAAGTCGCTGATGACAAGCGCAGAGTTCACATCTTGGACTTTCACATGACCTGTTGATGTTCCATGCGCTCCTTAATCCTGGTTGATCCTTCTTGATCCTAATCGCCCAAGGAGCTCGCAGCAACAGAACCAATGCAGCTTGCAGGATCTGGGCCTGGGACTAAATCTCTGAGCTAGTCACCGGATAGCGAATGTCAATTCATGTAAATACAGTTTGCACATGTTTGCACATATATATATATATCAAATAAATTCAAATAACATCAAAATCGAAAATACATGTATGCCGCATACCATTATAAGCCCTTTCGCATTTTCAGCTCAGGCGCTTTGACGGGCTGCACGAGATAGTAGAAATGTCGGATGGAGCCCTCCAGGTTCTGTGCTTACACCTGCAATCCAGTCTACACGCTCAAAAGAGGTCCCAAAATCGCAAACCCTTTCAATGAAAGACCCCGATGAGTCTCCAGATGTTTTGCATTGCAAACACTGTCTGCCTCAGGACGTTTCCAGCTCCCTAAAAGAGGCTCCTTCGCTCGTTTTGTGCAACTTCCCAAAATCTGATCTTAAAGTTCAGATAGGTGAAGTGTTGCTCGTTGTCATTGTTTTTGGTTGAGAGAAGTATTTTGGTTCATATCTTTGCATTCTGCAGTGCTAGAGCACCACCTGTTTGATTGCACTTGTTTTGTTGCTGCAATTTATCTTCACCAAATCAGGTGCGTCCTACCCTCAGCTAGTTTGATGGCGTGTCTTGCCAGTGCAAGACAGTCTATTTTTCATCATGTAAATTTCTTTTACAACGTATCTTTCATTGAGATTGACTCAGAGGTGCTGGAGCTGATGGTGACGGCGATGTGCTGGAACAGGTTCTGGAGGTGCATTTTCACTTCTGTGACTTGCCTTCGAAGGAAGTGTCAGAGCCCAAGAGCATGCCCGAAGGACAACCTTGAGATCAGGAAAGAGATCAATGCATTGATTCAGGCAGGACATTTGTGAACCGCAATACTGGTGGAGCTGCAATTTGTCTGAATGGCCAGGAGCGGAGGATTCGGGCTGAATGTGGAGCCTACGATGACACAGGCTACCAATGGCTGCCAATTGCTGCCAGCTCCATATTCAGCATGCAAGGGATGCAGAATGATGCATAACTGGCAGAGATACTGATCATTATGCAACTCAACTCAGCAGAATTTGCAGGCACTGACATTCAGGAGCAAGGCAGGGTGGTGCTCGGCACGGGCAAAGAGAAGAAGCACATCTTCTATACAGCTGCTACAGCTGTACAGGCCTTTTGCAATTCTTCAGCGAAGCAGCTCGCATTCAGCGATGATTGTTGTGGCCTGAGGATGATACCTGAGGTCATTAAGTGGTGGCAGTCGGGGGTGCGATGGTTGTTGGCTGAAGGGTGTAATTCCAGGGAACTGCGTCACTACCAGGGTGTGCTGGGCTGAGATGTGCTGAATATTGCATGGCACCAATTCACTGGGTGCTAAGGGAAGACAGCCTGGATCGACTCAGAAGCTCGCAAAGCCCTCCTGTACACAGGCGTGGACTTCGGTTGCACCAATCAGGAACATTTTACTAGTGGGATGTCAGGATGTCATGCCCCCGTCATTTGGTATAATTATAAATCTAAGCACCACTGCTATAGGTTTCGATGCAAGTCAGTCAATCAGTACCCTAGCAGCCAGTTAGTTGTTGCAGTTGTTACTTTGTTTATTCCTTTCCCTGTGGGGCGGGCGGACTGCCTCGCCAGCCGCGCAGGTTCAAACACATAGCACATCTCCAAAGTGGGATTTGCAGATGGCACGATTCGCACCAACATGTTCTCGTTGCTTTAGTCTTCAGTGACTGAATACCAGTACTGCAAGAAATGCGCTTCGATGCCAGGGCTTCTTGCTTTCAAATGTCTTCAGATCTTGGAATTTAGAATCGACTTAAGATCTTGGAATCTGGAATCAGAAAGGTGGCTCTGAGAGAAAGTCGTACAGGTCTTACATCCAGGAAATGGCATGCCTGGTCCCCAAAGTAGAAGCAAATCCAGATACGGCTTGTTGGAAACGGCTTGTTGTCATCATCCTAAATACCGCTATACAAGAACCCGTACTATGCTGCACCCTTGCTTGTTCGCCGGCGTTGAGCAGTTGGTTGAATGAGTGGAATGTGTGTCGCATTGCGCAGCATGTTCAGTATCAAACCCAAAGTCAACGTCTAGCCAATGGGTGTTGTGGGAAAGATTTGGGATGTGGTATCCTGCCAACGACGTAGTAGCGGCCTTGACAATTGTACATTGAGTCCTTGTGTTACAATGTGTTACTATTTCTTCGGCAAGTGCACTCAAGGTTGGCAATTACTCAACTCAGGAGTGCCTCCTGCCAATGCTGAAAAATCTGAGGGCGTGCCGGCCTTGAGCATGGAATGAGTCGGAATGAGAGATATCTTTGCTGTGCTTCAGGGATATTTTGAGTGCACTTTCACTAGGCTAAAGTTTCAACTGAGACAGAAGGCCAGACAGGCACCTTGGATTAGCTGACAACTCGGACTAAACTTAGTGCAAAGTTGGCCTTCCTGCAATCGTAGCCCTTGAGTTTTGACGTGGGAGGCCAATCAAAAGAAGAAGCGCAAGCTGCTGCCAAAGCCATGAAAGAAAAGGGAAATGAACTTTTTAAGAAGCTCCTTGCTTAGCTTGCTCTGAACTTCAGAAGAACACTGGGCCCTGTGTGAAGACTGTAAAAGGAACTTCTTTCTTGCACGCATACGAATTGGAGTTGAGCAAAGGAATGAGTTTGAAGAAGCGCTGTATATTTACACAAAAGCTGCAGTGGCCTACTCAGCACGCTCAAAGTCTGCAGGGCAGAACTGCGCAGCTTGCAGTCACCAACAAACAATTTTCAGATTGAGCCAGGAAATCTACAATTTCGATGCGAGCATTTGGTTGAATCGATCAATTTGCAACAGGTGCCGAACCAGACATGTTTACTTGCCAAGTTCGTGGTGAAAGGAAGCCAGCAGACAAAGAGTTGTAGCAAATGCACCAGACGAACTTCACCTCGACTTGTACACTTAGACTATCTTAATCTTGGACATACTCAGAGTTGTATTTGCTTGCAAGGAAGCTTGAAAACTGGGAAGATGCTGCGACGGATGCAGAGATCGCGCAAGAGATTGATCCACGCAATGTCAAGGTTGGTTTCTCAGTTCAGAATTGCCAGCCGCAAACACCTTGCACAAGGGGGATCAAATAGATGACGCGTGGACAAACGTTGTCAGAAGTGGTCAATACGAGCGGTATATAGACTTGTCGAAGGAAGTTTAGAAGTCAAACTTCCGACAATATGAACAGATAGAAAAGCAGAGGTGGGAAGAGTCAGGGAAGAGGGAGAAGAAGAAAGAAGATCAGAGAAGAGAAAGAGTCAGAGGAAAGAAGATGCAGGTGCGCGAAAGGGTAAAAAAGTTGCGATTCGCTGTGTTTTTCCAATGATTGGCGGCTCCGGAGGGTCGAAAAGTAGGCTTGCTAAAGCGGCGGGTGCGGAGCCATCTGGCCAGATGAGAGATGAAAAATTGCACGCTGGCGCGAAGCACATTTCGAAGTCAAAAAGTGTAAAAACTTGACGGTCTCGGACTACATTCCGAAGTTGAGATGTTGAAAAATTGCACGCTGTTGTGGCGCGAAGCACATTTCCATGTCAAAACGTTAAAACACCATATGCTCGGACCACTTTTAAAAGGTTCAGATGTGGTTTTGCGTGGCAGGCGCAAGGGATTGCGCACCTTGCCAAAAGTGAACAAAACATAGGGTTTTCTATGGTTTTCTAGCATTTCCAAAACCAATGGCAGGCGTCAAGAGGATCTGCAAAGATGCATTCCGCATTGCAGGTGCAGTACAAGAGACATGTGCAGCAGAGATGTCAGGAGGTCAGGGCGTTGATTTCCTGAGAAGGGTTGCATTTTGGAGCATCAGATCTTTAGGTTTGCTAAGATGATATGTGGACAGGTGCAGCACTTCGTGTGACCTGGCATCACTTTTTCATGGCAGGCGCAATACTTTAGAGACATGGACTGGAAAAATCGCAAAGCGCATTGGTACGAGGCCATCAGCTCTGCACTCCACTTTCCATTTTTGAAGGAAGTCTCCCAGAATTGCTTCGCTTTTGATGTTGTCAACTTCGAAAATTGAGGAAGACTCGCAGAATTGCTTCGTTTTTGACGTTGTCAAGTTGGAAATTTGTGGACGTCTCGCAGACTTGCGTCGTTTTTGACGTTGTCAACCTCGAACATTGGGGAGGTCTCGCAGAATAGTAGCTTCGTTTTCAAACTTGCAGATAGACGGATAGATAGATGGATAAATAGATAGATAAATAGACAACTCCATTTGCAACTGCAACTACACTACACTACCACTACGACTGCAAATGCACATAAACTACGCTACAGTATACGCTAATTGCACTACACTGCGCTAATTAAACTACACACTGCGCTACACTACACTAATTACAGTACACTACACTAATTGCACTACACTATATACACCAGTTACACTACATTACACTACACTACGCTACACTAGACTAACTACAACTACAGCTACGTACAGCTACAGCTACAAGTACACCACTTTACACTACACTAGACTACACTAGGCTACACTACACTAGACTGGACTAAAGCACACTACACTACACTACATTACACTACACTCATTACACCACACCACAACTACAACTGCAACTACACCACGCTAATTACACTACACTGCGCTACACTACACTACACTACACTACACTACGTTTCACTACACTCATTACACCACACCACAACTACAACTGCAACTACACACACTAATTACACCACGCTACAACTACAGCTACAACTACAGCTGCGCTACACCACACTACATTCAGCAGTTGTGGGTGAGGTGACCACTGCAACCATTGCAACCACTCCAAAAAATACAACTCCTACCACCTTTCGGTCCGTCAATGGATTCGCTCTGCCATCCCTTGTGTGGCACTACTGGTAAGGCCCCCACCGGACTCAGATAGAAATATTGATTTTCGTGACTTCCCAATTCTGCAAAGCAATCCCTGGGTTGAAAATGGTTTGTGTAGCTTGTCTCAGGAACTATAAAAAGAAACCCTTCAGATTTAGAAGGGCAGTTTTGACAGAATACATGGGAATCCGCATCTCCGTTCCCTTGGACCTTTGACTTACTCTTCTCGAGTTCCTGCTTCTCATCGCCTAGGCATATTACAACAGAGCTATTGCGTTGCAGCTTGGAAGTAAGGCGGAAGAGGCCCGAACCTCTAGGTTTCCCGAAGTTTCAGAGTAGGGTTCTCAGGGCACTGTAATTTGCATCCGCTATTTGAAAACCGTCCGCAGAAACATAAACGTGTTTCAGGGTGCTTTCATCATAATCCGATAGTTACCTTGTTTGTGCTGCACGTGCTGCTTTGTTTCTCAGTAATGCATAGAAATGCTGGCGGCTGTCACAATGGTGAAAAACTAGATGCTCTTGATTTGAGTCCTGTTTCAATCTGTTTCTAGATGTTTGCATGAAAACCTGAAGGCCTTGGAAATTTGCAAGAAAGGCCTGCAAGTGCAGGCGGATAACAAGGTGCAGAAGAGTTGGTGCATGCAGACCTGGGCTGGGACATCATTGGCATCGTGGAAATAATTCAAGAGACGGCTTTCAATGTGATGCAGCGACTGTACTTCAATGAAACTATTTTAATTGTTCCCGATTGTACTGTCTCAGCAGAACGGATTTTAGCTGGAAAAAATAGAAAACACAAAGCCGAAGAATTTGTGGTTGAGATATTGTCAGACAAAATCACACCCCCAAAGCCTGCATGAAAAGGCAAATTGAAATAATTAGCAGCTAAACTCAGGTTGCATGAGCAAGGGTGAAACTTTGTCTACAGCTAGAGCGAGAGATATTTTGCATTTTGTCACTGCCTTCTTCATGCCTTGCCACATTTTCAACCCCCACCACTTTCCCATTTTGGTACAGGCCCTCCAGCAGCTCAGAAGTGATTTGCAAAGGACCATTGCAGAGGCCTCCGCCCTCTAATTGCAGAGCAGAATTGCTGAACTGAATGGCCCAACATATTCAAGATATCCAATTAGTGAACTGATTATACTGCCCACGATACTAAGCCGTACCGAGTGGTAGAAAATTGCCGGTGCAAGGCCCAAGCATGTCCTGGACAGATGGCCTCCAGCTTAGCGTCAGAGCAAAACCATCCAACCATCCAACACTTTTCACGACAAAATCACAGCACCAAAATCACATGTAACTTATCTACATATTCATATCTATGCTATGACATATATATATACACATACAATGCATGAACTGTGTTCAACTGTGTTGTTATGGTTTTCAGGCTCCAACAACTACAGCAGCGAAAGCAGAGATGTCTTTGGAAGAGGCAAAGACCGAGGTCAAAGAGCCTGTGTAGCCTTGCCATGTTAGCCATTCTCAGTTGATTCGTTTCGAGTCTATGTTTTGTTTGCCTCAGACAAGGTCGTAGGGAGAGAGTGGTTTGCTGCCCAGCAGTACGAAGTCTTTACTTTCACCTTCTTGGGCCAGATATTCAAAAGACGGTCAATATCAGTGGCAAAAGGGGAAGCCCAGCGAAAGAGAGAGGGAGGCAGGGTACTTTTTATCATTTTGCATTCTTTATATTTTTTGGTTGGTGGCCCCCGCCTCGGTTTGAACATTTTTGTACAACGCATCCGAAATGCTATGGAATCAAAGCTCTAGTGACTCTAGTCAACATAGATGTTCGTTTCCCAAATGCTGTAAGTGTGTCTTAGATTTTGAATCTTTCGAGCCATGGGACATCCCCATGAAATGTGTATTGGTAGAGTTAGTGGGCACTTGTTCTCTGTTTCACCGGGTTTCCTTTCCACTTCTGATGCATGCACCTTCTGCAAAAACAACGCGAGGATAGCATCATGACAAAACAAGATACATAATATATATAATATATATATAATTATATATATATATGATATATGTATAATAATATATCATATATATATGTGATATAATATACAAATATATAGATAATATACATACGTATATACATACGTATATATATATAAGTATATATATATACATAATACAAAAAACATATATATATATAGATAATATGTATATGTAACATAATACATATGCATATATGTATATACACATAGTAAGGGAATTTCCTAAAATGGGGAACTCCCAAACCATTGTTTTCAATACAACAATGATCTAATTTGGGATAATGGGAAGCCTCCATATACATATATCTATATACAGTATATATGTATACATATCCATATACACACACACATATATATATATATATATCCATATACAGTATATGTATATATATATATAGAGTCCGGAAACTGTTATATAAGTTATGTAATGCTCCCGTGGACCCTGCCTATTCACGATTCTTTCTGGTTTCTCGAGAAACGACATAGGCCTGCAAGTTTGATTCTGCAGGAAACCAAAAAAATGATGACGGTGCAAGTCTCAGCTGGGATCCAATGGATCTTCGGGGCTGAATTTAGTGGGATTCGCCAAGGAGATGTTCAGATCAAAGTACGAAGAACTAAAGCAGCGCTCTGAAGCCGCAAAGTCAAAGCGATCCACATTGCAGACAGATCAGTATGAGGCGTCCACATGAGCCGTGAGCTTTATCGTGCCGGAATGTATCCGAATGTGCCATGGTAAACTGCCTGTGAGTTGCCAGAGTTCAGGACAGTCAAAAGCAAGGGCTTGTGCTCTCTGGTGGTCACAGACCGCTGGATAGGCAACGCTGCCCTGTATCATGGATTTTCATACGTGAACGATTCAATATGATTCAATATGATTCAATATGTCGAGTTCGCATGAATCTAAACCGCAGTTGCTTGTGCAGACCGGAGAACGTGGATTTGCCGCCCGAGTATCACCATCCAGTTGGGCTGCTGTCTCCTACACAATTGGAGGAGTGTTGACCTGAGGAAACAGCGATAAGTTGAGCACAAGTTGGAATACAGATACACAATACACACAATGATACAGATTGGAGAATATAATTCTCAAATGATTAGGATACCACGGCATTCACATTAAGACTGATTAATACTGATTGATACTGATTGCCTAATAGGGTGATGGATGAGTAAATCCAGAAGAGAGTCAGTTCAGTGCATGATTCAACTGGTGGATAATTGAGGGGCTCACGCAATGAGCAATTGAGTGGCAAGTTATAACGGACAAGCACTGGCAGGGTGGTTCTCTGACTCCGATGGGATAAGTCGCGCCATGCTGTTGTGATTTACAAGAGTTCGCAATGTTGGCAGCACGCAACGGAAGTGTGAACAGCAGAAAGCGAATGAACCCCCGCATCACCAGTGCCGGCAGATTGAAAACAGAGTGTAGACTGTAGACTGTTCCGGCCAGGGTTCGTTCCTAGTCAGAGTACGGGATAAGCAAAACTGTGACCGCTTGCAACTTTGAGGTTCCCTTTGTGCGCGCGAGATGCAACAGGAACAATCAGGAACATATCATTTTGCCCAATGCTTTGCCTTCTAGTATGATGTGCAACTCGCTCAAGTTGCTCCTTCAAAACACAGTGTTTGGTCATTCGTCAATGTTGACTGTGTAAGTTGAGTCACAGAAGCAAGTAGTGTAGCAGTGTAGCTCTTGGACTGATGGGTACTGGAGCGGTTAGCGCGGTAGGGAGTTACAGAACCCAGTAGCGGATCCTTTCTGGGTAAGTCTTGTGAGCTCAACAGCTCAGCAGTGCAGCTGGTGAGATAGTGAGTTGTTCACCGTTCACTGCATGGTGTACCAAGAATTACCAAGACACTGTTTTCTTTGTTCATGGCTTGGAAGTTTTTTCTCCTTTAAATTCTGTTGGGTAAGGTATGGCTGCGACAACAGAGACCGGAGATACTTGCTCTCCGTCTACGGCTACATTTTTGATGTCTCAGACCGCTCGAAACTGAACACATGCATCGATGAGAATTCAGACATGTCAACTCATCAAAAATCTCTGGCCTGCAACGCAAGGTCCTGACAAGTACGACCCAAACGGTCCGTATGCAAGTCTGACGGGGAAGGACAGTGTTCCAAGATGTTCTACGTCTAGCACTTCGAGCAGAAGTGGGGCCAACCGTGCAACCGCTGCAACTCTTGCCCTGAAATCCTGACTAGTTTGGCTTCTGGTTTGCCAGGATCTTACCTGGGGATTATTTGCTGGTGTCGACACTGTAGAATATACAAACAAGTTGGATGCTCAGCCTGGAAAGTTGTATGAACAACGGGAAAAGGTAACCTCATCGTCAAAGCGTCAGGCATGGAAAGCTCATTTCAAAAGAGAAGCAAGGATGATTCCTCCAGAAAGCTTTGAAATTGGTTGGTCCTTTGGTAGCTACCGGCAGCTCAGGAAATCTTCTTGCATAGAATCTTTCTTGAAAAACAGAGAACAATACCCTTTGAATCCCTTTGATAGATGCATATAAATGCTGTACATATTTAAATATGACATGGTTTCACACCAGCTATCGCTGAAAATGAATGAGAGCTATCAGATATTGTATATATGATATATACAGTAGTTTTGGTGCCTTTGTGTGTTTGTTTATGTGTCTGTTCACATCATCTTCTCCAATTTTACTATTTTGAGTAGGCTCTAAGAATCTCTGCAACAATCGTTGACTCTGCTACCATAGCCCAACAGACCTCGTTCACAAATTCACATGTGGCAGCCTCCATGCGTGGTTGAAACAAATCAACATAGGTCTTGATTTGCAATGTCTATTAGTCTAAACTGTGAAATCTTTTAGTGTGTCACTTGAACTGGCCTTGAAGTACTAAATACTGGGTGTTGTCATTGTTTCTCACTGCGCGTACCGTGGTTACCCTGGAGACTGCCGGGATTGCGTTTGCATGATGAGGTTCTACGATCTCTTCAAGGCACGAGACCTTGGAAAGGACCAAATTCCGAGCACTTGAGATGATGGCCGGACCTCGAAACCTTGTCCTGTGCTGCCCTGTTGCGCTGGAGAGGACAAGATGACCGGTGTTTGCAGTTGGCTTGTAGACAGCCCAGCAGTCTTACTATGAAAATCTCCGGCACTTTGCCCGGGACTCGATTGACCTTTGTAGTTTCGAGGCTTGGTACGAAACAGAGTATGGAAAGCCGGTTGGCAAATTGGAGCAGGACTCTCAGCTTGGAATTCACCTTCGAAACAAATCCTACACTGAAGCAGCTGAACTTTCTGAAGCACTGGGGAAGACTGGGGCCTTACAGAAACATCCAAAACTCAGACCGTCTTAGGATTATAGAAGTCATATGTGCAGCTAAGATGAAGTGTAGCGTTCAACACAAGATTTGTGTGAAAAATATGTGCGCAAGAAGAGAGACATGTTCTGCATGTTTTGTTTTCTTGGCAACCAGATTCAAGATAAGTAAAAAGGATATGTTGTGAGATACCTTGAATATCCTTGATTTGTTTTGTGAAAGTTTTCTCCAAAAGTTAATTGCACATGAGGCCATGGCAGCGTGAGTCTGAACTGCCTGCCGCGTTCTTAGAAGCCATGACAGCATCAAAAAGCGACTTGATGTAACGTGTCTAGCAGTCTGGGAGATGGAACTGCAGGTTGTTGTGGTCTGCATTTCTTTTGGTGTGTCCTTTTTTTGTTTGTGACGCGGGGCCATTTGGGTGGGTCCCTTTCCTGTTTTTTTTGACATTCAATAGATTTCAATATCACCTCTGTTTTTTCAGATTTGCAGTGTAAGTTGGTCGGAATGGTGCAGGCCCCCCCACTGGCAGAGATCGAAGAGATGTGCGTGGCAGCGAGCTTTGGTGACAAGAGACAGGACTCAGAATTTTCAAAGGCTTTTGCATGAATGGATGCCCCAAAGTGTGGAGTGGACACAATTTTGGCTCCAAGTCGATGTCTATATATTTGTTCCATACAAGCAGGTTGGAACCTGGATTTCTGCATCCTCGAGCCGATTCTTTTTTGTGTTGGGCGTACACGCAGCCATACACACACATATTTGGGTTTCATGGAAGGAATGCGATAAATGCAGGATCTTGCAAACACCTGCAACGTTTGAGTATTTGTTCGGAATCTGTTGCGTGCACATGAGATCTATCATGGGAGGACTGTCTCCTGCAACCCATAGAACCATAAGAGCGCAGTCAGATCGCACCCTCCTACCCAGAGTAGGGGTATGTTAGAATTCTGTTGCCATGCTGCAAACCCTCGTTCTGGCAGCCTTTTCATGTTGGTTCCAGGTGCATCTAGCGGTGGATCATTGCAGACACACGACTAGACTAGACCAAGGGAAGAGGCGGAATGAAGATATGGGAACTTTGCGCTGAATTCTTTCCGTAGTAAAGTCGCCGAACCTTTTTCAGTTGTCTCTTCTAGTTCTAGTCATTCTCGGCTCTAGTTTAGGTGCCTGGTCAACTCAGGAAATAGTGATACCATCCTCCTCGATGCAAGCACATGTTTTGAACATGACGCGTTTATACACATGAAACTTGCATGGATGTATATATATATATATATACTGTACATATATGTAATATGTTGTAATATGTTGTAATATGTGCCGCAGAAGCTTTAAAGCTAATTGTGCCCAGTGAGCTCACTCTGCACGATTCGCCAAGGTCATGTGAGCCCAAAAACCGATGCTGCAGGAGTTGGGTCGATCGGTCGATTTCTTTTTGTTTGCTCAGAACATGGAGAAAACACATCACCTTTGGCCTTTGTTTCAAACATGGATGAAAGATAATGACAGGACAAATGTGACAAATGCTCTATTTTTTAATTTGCTCAAAATGTTACTTTCACATGTGATCTACGTCATTCACACTGAGGAGTTTTTCAGCAGCAATTCTGCCTGTGGCCTTTTCAATTTCCATGAGTTCAAAGGAAGGACCTGCGACGACTCTAGTCAACACAGAATGTGTTTGCCCATGTACAAAGATGCAGAGATTCCTGAGATTCCTAGCCAGTCTAGCCAGTTTGCCATCCTCAACTGGTATGGCCAACATGGCCATTTGCTCCAGACTCTGGCGTGCAGAGCGAGGCTTGGTACTTGCAAAATTCACTGCAGCTTTTCTCCTGCTGTGTTACAAGTTGCAGGTCCAGAAGGAGAGTTGTCAAAGGGACACAAGGGTATGCGGGTTGGTCTGACTAGGTGGTGTTTTCTCTTGCTTCTTGTACTTTGAAACGGTTTGTAGGTTTGTATTGCGTGCGGTCAGACGTTTGCAAGGGTTTGCTTTACTTCAGTGGTGCGACTTTCTTCGGGTTTATATATCCAGCTAGTGTCCGGTCATAGAGGTACCACCTGATGCTGTGTGAATGCAATGATATTGACATTAATTTGATGTACTTTGAATGTGTTTGATAGTTGTACTTGTCACTTGGTACTCCACAAGACTCCACAAGACCCTCACTGTGAAACACTGGATCACTCTCTTTGTTCCCACCTGCGCCCTGCGCCCTGTCCAGAAATCCGTGACCTCCTGGGCGTCCGATGGATCCGATGGACCCTGTATGACTCACTGTACAAAAACAAAGTCTGTCTCTGTCTATCCGTGTCCGTGTCTCACCGTGTCTCACCGTGTCTCAGCGTGTCTCACCGTGTCTCACCGTGTCTCACCCCTTGGGCCCTGGTTCTGAAATGCTCAGCTACATTTACACACTCTGGGCAGGACCATTTCTGTTTTCATGAATTTCTATTTTGCACCGCGAGCCATCCACTTGGGCCCACAGTGAACAGGAATTTTCAATTTGCACACCTCGCTGCTTCTTTGGTTCTTGCAAGCGCTGCAAGTGCATCAGACAAGTGATGGATGCTCTTGTATGTAATGCGTCATGTGGATAGATGTTTGGATTGAGCAGGACTTGCTTCCAGACAGCAATCTTTTTGCCGTAAACAAGTGGTAGACCTTTTACCTCCCAAAGTCAACATCCAGTATAGTCTATTTGCTGCCATTGGAAACCAATGAAGAAGATACATGAGCCAACAAATGCCATATATTGAAAAACGGAGCAGACAGTAACGCAGTGCTAGATTTACATAGAATCACACAGTGATGTTAATGTAGAGTTGAGTGAAAGGGGTTCGACTAATTTCAACTATATAAGTGTACTTACACTGTGTACACTGTGTACACTGTGTACACTCTAGACATGCTTTCCACTTCGACCGATCCGTTTGACGTCGCAAGAGCCTCATGCTGGGACTGCAGAGTCAAGTTATTTGTTCAGCGCAAGACACTTTTGAGGCTCGAGATGAAGTAGAGGCTCTCATTCGAAAGGCATGGTGGCGGGGTGGGTACCTTTCTCCGGGAAGCCCATGAATGCAAGATGAATGCAAGACTTCTTTATACTTCTTTGACTTTCGACACATGAGTTGAGTCAGTGTTCAGGTGCGGAGCATGCACAAAGAGTTGGACGCTCAGAAACTGTGCTAGAGGGCGAACATTCATACGAGGGCGAAGGTGGTGACGGGAAGCCCGGGAAGGCGGCAAATAGATTCTTTGCATTTCTTTGCTGAGGTGGCAAAAACTGCTACAGTCAGAAAACACAGCTGAGAGTCGGAAGTTTCAAGCCAGGTGCTCAGGGTGCTCAGGGTGGTTCAGACTCTTTCGGATGGCCAGAGAGGTTTAGTTAACCCCATGCTGATGGCCCCTGGCTCCAAGACGATCTCAAGGATCTACAAAAAGAGCTAGCGGCAGAGCTCTCGATTTTGTCTGGCGACCTTGCAGAGGTGGGTCAGCTTGTGATTCTTGGCACTTTAGCACTTTAATTTCAAAAAACCGGGAGCAAAACCAGCAGATTCTTGGAGATTCTTGGCACCTTTGAATACTTTTGAAGTGCCAGGTGGACGCGAGCATCAAGGCACTTCAGACGGCACAGATTTGATGCAGCTCACCAATGCTCACCACGCACACCAAGCACTGTCGCATTCCAGGCAGTGGAAGACAACAGGGAGCGCTTTCACCTGAGTGATGCCCAACTGGCAGCTCGAAAGGACGGAACAGAACCATATATCATACAAAACAAATTAAAACAAACATTTTTTGTTTGACTGTCGAGGCAAACATTGAGGGAGTTTGGGATACGGCTGTAAATAGATATACTATACCCACATGTATCTATCATACCGTATATGATACGTATATATGGTCCCGGTCTGCGGTCCGGTACCCCCCCTCCCCCAATGGTATGGTCCCCCAGGCCGGCTACCCCCTGGCTACCCCCCGGATGGTGGTCCCCCCTCCCCGGTAGCCCAGCACCCTGTAACGCAGCATCAAGTGTCTGTGCAAGTACGAGGGAAGATCTTGTAACGTAGCACCAAGCCCAAGCGTCTGTGCAAGTGTGCAAGTACAAGAGAAGATCTTGTAACCTCAAGTGCCTGTGCAAAAACAAGAGAAGGTCAATTAATGTAGCACCAAGTGTCTGTGCAAGTGCAAGAGAAGATCTTGTAGCGTTACGTCAAGCGTCTACGGAAGTAGGAGAGAAGATCTTATAACTCCTTATAAAGTTGCATCAACTGTCTGCGCGTGTAAAATAGAAGGTCATGTAACGTAACATCAACTGTGTGTGCATGTACCAGAAAGGATCCTATAACGTAGCAGCAAGGGTCTGCGCAGGTACGAGGGAGGTACTTCAACGTAGCATCCAACATCTGTGCAAGCACATACATACATACATACATACCTACATACCTACATACCTACATACCTACATACCTACATACCTACATACCTACATACCTACATACCTACATACCTACATACCTCCATACCTCCATACCTCCATACCTACTTACCTACTTACCTCCATACCTCCATACCTCCATACCAACGTACCTATATAGATACATACCTACATATCGGGCCTGCGGCCGGCAGCCCATAGTGCCAAACGTTGCTTTCTGAACTGCCTAGAAACTAGCTTCAAACCTTGCCTTTACTTGCCGTTCGGCACTGCCAGCTTCCAAATTGCTTGCTGCGTCTTGCAGGTGGCTTTCGTCTGGCACAGCTCGGGTCCAAGGACGGTGTCGCAGGGCTAAAGCAAAATGGCAGTGAAGGACGGATCGGGCCCGCGGCCGGCAGCCCATAATTGCTTCAGCTTCTTCTTCTTCTCCTCCTTCTTCTTCTTCTTTGCTTCTTGCTCGCTTGCTCCTTGCTCGTGCAGCTTGATTGCTGTCTCCTTTCCCTTTGTTTAAACTTGCTAAACATTTTTGCTCTTGCATCGGCACTTTGACACTTGCTGCATGTACGACTTGCTGCGTGCTATTGCTTCTCTGACGCGCTCCCCGTGCTGTCGGCAGGGGTCGGCGGATTCTCAGTATCCATTGAGATCCACCCCGAACTAGTCCATGCAGACAATCAGCCCATGTACCGAAGACAGGCACAGACAAGAGACCACATGTTAGCAGAAGGTTAATTTTTTTGAAGACCGATTCAGACTTGAGAATCTCAAGTCTGAAAAGGGTTCAGACTTGAAAATCTCAAGTCTCACATAGTTACCTCGAAGGACAGCCAACGCTGCAAGTTAATATGCGCTATTGCTGGGTGGAAGACACGGGCAACACTAGCGCCTTCTTTGAAAATTCGATAGCCGCGATAGCCAGTGGCCCTTCAGCTAAAGGTGGGCTAATGATAGAAAGGGAGGAAGGAGTGGATGCGTTGGTTGCTGAAAGCAAAAAGGCGGCACTGGAGAAGAGAGAGAGGAAGTGAGGCACACAGACCGGAAGATATGACAACGTAAATGCAGGAACGCGTTCAGAATGCATTTTCCCTGATCTAAGATCTAAGATTTGCTCAGGAGCCTTTGGAGACTGTTAGATTTAAATCTAAGATCTAAGATTTGCTCAGGAGTCTTTGGGAATCTTAGATTTTAATCTAAGATCTAAGATCTAAGATTTGCTGGTGAGTCTTTGGGGAATAAGATCTAAGATTTGCCCAGGAGTCTTTGAGGAATCTTAGATCTTAGATTTTGGTCAGGAAAATCGAAGGTTTGCTCAGGAGTCCGGGGGGGAATCTTAGATCTTTGATTTTGGACAGGAAAATCTCAGATTTGGTCAGGAGTCCTGGGGAAGTCTTAGATCTTAGCTCAGGAGTCCTGGGAGAGCCTTAGATCTTAGATCTTAGATTTAGCAGAGAATGCATTCTGAATGGTGCGTGTGTACAAGGTAGCCCCCTTTTGACCCAACCATGTGATGAATATGTAGAAAAGGTAGGTTTCGGGGGGGTACCATATATATATAATATGTATGTATGTATGTATGTATGTATGTATGTATGTATGTATGTATTTATCTTTGTATATATATATTTCTATTTATGTATATATTCATTTATATATATATTATATATAGAGATTATATGATGTATACATTATATTTATATGTATATAGAAATATATGTATATATATATATATATATGCTAGCCCCCTAAGATCTACCTTTGATACTTTTCCAGAGACATGCATGATGAAACTCACTGCATACTTCATCTAATTATGCAGTGAGTTTGATCATGCAAATTTTGCACGCCCTTCAAAGGAGCAGTATCCCTACAACATGTAGAGGATTCCTCTAAATATGCAGTGTTCTTTTCTGAAGAAGTGCGGTTTCCCTTCAGGAAATTATTCAGCCTTCGCTCAATCATACAGTGTTTCTTTCAAAACACAAGATTCCTACTCAATATGCAGTGTGTGATTAACATTGAGCATTGCTGTGAAAATGTGCGATGGTTGCTCATTACAGCATTCCTTGCAAAGAAAAATTGTTGTTAAAGGAAAATGCTGCGTACAGGTTACAATCTGCCTTGAAGACAAAATATACCAGTGGAAAAATGAATTACGTCCTTTTATGGAGCTCAGCCTTCCTCTAATTTTCCTTTTACAACAATTTTTTAAATGAACAACTTATATATATATAATGTTCTCAAAATAATTGCCCTGAAGACAATGTTTTACTCAAATAGCAAGAAACATTCTTGCAGAAAAATGCAATATGTGGACAGATGCAATACATCCTTTATGAGGTTCAGCCTCATTCTGAATGACAGTTGTCTTTAAAGGAAAGACTTAGTTTCTTCAAACTGATGTCGCCTATTTTGTTCAGGCGTTTCACTCATGCATACAGCCATGACATGTATCTTCCAAAAAACACTACATACACCCAAGGGTTCTAGTTCAAAGTAACGTGTTTTTTTGTGTTAATGCATGCTTTTGGGATCGAATGTTTCACTCCCTTGTGAAGGAGGCTTTGCGCATACTTGCACCCACCCTGCTTTAAGGAATACCATAGTCGGTTAAAATTGTTACTTAAAGGAATCCATTTTGTCGTAAGTCTGTCCTCCTTCCATGAACCCCTGTACCTCTTGAAGAGAACTTTGCGCAGCTGTAAGTCCCTCGAAATAACTATATTCCTTTCAAAGAAATGCCGCGCTCCTTTATATAGTTTTGCACAGCTGTAAGTCTCATTGAAAATAACTCCGTATTCCTTTCACAGAAATGTTGCACTCCTTTATATAGAGAGACTCTACAAAATGACAGCATTTTATGCAAGGAATGATGCGCCTTTGCGCTAGGAATGTCGTATTATTTGAAACATACTGCTGTACACGGCCTATACTATTGAAGAATTTTGCTTTGACAACAAACTTCAAAGTCTATGCTAAAACGTGTTTACCAGCTATATTTTCTAGTCTTGGCTGTCTGTCTGTCTTGCATTTTCTTGTGGTTTTAAGTAATTTTCTGAGAGCATACCCAAAACCATGAGAACATCAGCAAAGAATAGACACCTACCTGGATGGCGCACAACCAAATTTAGAATTATGCAGTATCTTGCTAAACCTACTGCTGCTACTCTTAAAGGACGCGGGTGTGCATTGCAACAAAACATTGATAAAACCACAAAAGACAAAAACCAGGACTTTTTCGATAATGTTTCTGTTTGAAGTTCATGCTTTGCTTTTTGGTTTGATTCCAGTTTCTGTGACTTGAGAATCTCCAGTCTGAAAAGGGCTCAGACTTGAAAATCTCAAGTCTGACATTATAAGGATCCAATATCCAAGATTCTCAAAAAACATGTCTTGGATCCAGGGCAGAAATCTTGGATCCGGATCCAAGATCCAAGATCTAAGATTTTGAAAAGCTTGTGTTGGAAAACCTTGGATCCAGCAATCCCATTTGGATCCAAGATTTCTGCCCTGGATCCAAGAAAAGTTTTTTGAATATCTTGGATCTTGTATCGGGGTCCAAGATTTCTGCCCTGGAACCAAGATTTTTTTCCAAAAGCTTGGATCTCGGATCCGGACCCAAGATTTCTGCTTGGATCTTGGATCTTGGATTCGTGCGCCCTGGGGCCCGAAGTTTGACAGCTGTTCAGACTTGAGATCCCAAGTCTGACAGCTGTCCAGACTTGAAATCCCAAGTCTGAGGTCCCACTTGTTATCTTAAATCTAATGTCATTTATGTATATGTATATGTAATTATATGTAAGTTATCTGTGTATGTGTATCTATAAAAAGTCTTTCAGGTAGATCTCAGGGGGGTCCCATATATTTATGTATATATATATATAGGTATACAGATACATCTAGATATGGATATACTGTATATATATATATAATAAATATGTATATATATATATATGTATACGTATATTTATGTATATATATGTATAAATGTAAAAATATATATATATATATGTATATACGTATATATATATATATATGTATATATATATAATATGGCATGAATATGTATATATATATGTATAACTGTATATACATAGGTATATATATACAAACATATTCACTTTATATATTTATGCATGTGTGTCAAAAGTTTATCTTTTTATTTGCATAGATTTGTATGTAAATGCATTTATGTGTGTATATATGCATATATATTTATATTTATTTACACCGATGTATACGTGTACGTAATATATGTTTATATTTATATTATTTTCCTTACGTGTATATGTATATTTCTCTCTGCATATATGTATATTTGTATAGGAGTTTGCAGATATTCCCGCCAAGTCCAAATCCCCAATGGCTGGCAGCAGGTAGTTTCAGTGTCCTCTGAAATTGAAACCACAAACACTCTAAACAGATGCGAAAAAAAAACAATGCTTCACTTCGTTCCTTCTTCGAACTACACAGATTTTTTGCTCGATGTATGATTTGGCCGTTCAGGAGTTCTTAGGTGTGAGTGCTACACTCAGTAACTGCACGGGTTGAAGGGTGTCAACGTAAAACAGGCAGCAGGAACCACGAGATGTGATTCTCCAAGGTTGGTAGAATAAATTTGCGTTGGTCAGTCAACTGTGTCACGCTTATTTTCCTTATTTCGACTGAATTTGAGGATTCTGGCGGATTCTGACAGATTTTTTGTGGACGGAGATGAC
Source organism: Cladocopium goreaui (assembly GCA_947184155.2). NCBI lineage: Eukaryota > Dinophyceae > Suessiales > Symbiodiniaceae > Cladocopium > Cladocopium goreaui. The sequence goes on along the minus strand of CAMXCT020002475.1, from coordinate 20,246 downwards.
TTGACTGGACTCGATCCGGTGTTGAAACCGGTCGAGGCCAAGCGGCACATCGTGAAATTCAATCGAGTCTGTCCAGCCCAGCTGCAAAAAGCAAGATGGACGAGGTCAGAACAGTCAGAACAGTCAGAACATCGAAAATGCGAGCGTTTCTGTCAATCTGTCAAGTTCTTGACACCAGAAAAAATGCAGCAAATTTGACTGAATAGCCCCGCATTTTTTTTCCCATTATTTGGAGCATGAGAGAGA
>CAMXCT020002475.1:0-15000 GCA_947184155.2 Cladocopium goreaui | reverse complement strand
AAGCTCCTGATGTGAGATTCCAATCCATTGATGCCAAGCTCTCCAATGCCTTGAGGAAAGTCATTGACAATGCTGGGGACAAGTCCATGCAAGTGAAGTATGACATGTCCATGAAGAACCAATTGTATGGGAGAAGTGGGGACTTCATCAAGGGACGAGAACTATTTGCAATGATATTGATTAGCTTCAAGTCACCTGACCACACTGAAGTTCTCTACAATGCCCATCATTTGTATATGTTCAACTACTATGGAGATGACCAACTTGAGGCCTTCTACAACAAGTGGCTTGACATCGTATACAATATGAAACATGATGATCTGCCTTCCAACAATTCCCTGCGTGACACATTGTTCCGGAAGATTGAACATTCAAAGCTTATGGCCTTCGATATCAACCGATACAAAACCTTTGATGAAGGGCATCATGAGAAGACCTATGCTTACCTAACTGGTATGATCAAGGGATACATAGCACGAGGGAAGCAAGAACGACTGTTGAAAGATAGAGAACGTGCAGTGAAACTGTCATTGTCCTCTAACAAGACGACACCTGCCTTAGAAGATGCAGACAAGCCTGCCGCTCCCGTCAAGACCAAGAAGGAGAATGAAGCGGCTGCATCGTCTACAGGTGATCCTCCCAAACGTCCTAAGGCGAAAGCGAAGAGTGAAGCTGCATCGGTACTTCCTACGCCTTCTCCGAAGTCCCATGCCGACAAGAACAACAAGAAAGGCAAAGGTGGGAAGGGAAGATCATCTTCACCCGTTGACAAGAAGAAGATTTTCTGTAACTACTTCTTCAATAAAGGAGGATGCAACAAAGGTGACAAATGTCTTTACAGTCATTCTCAGAAGGTCTATGATGCCAAGATGAAAGGTAAGAAAGGCAGAAGCGGAAGTCGAGATTCATCAAGAGGGAAAGGTAGAGGAAGTTCATCTTCAGCTGGACCCAAAAAGAAGGTATGTTGGAATTGGCAAGAAGGTACCTGCAAGTTCGGAAACAAATGTAAATTCCTACATGCAGATAAATCGCCTTCAGCATCCTCAGAGAGAACCAGCAAGAAGACACCAAAGAAGAAGGCGACTCCCATTACCATTGATTCCTTCTTTGATAGCGACAATGAAGATTCCATGGGTTATACCTCACCGAGGATAGCCAGTGCAAAGAAGTCTTCTGATGATCGCAGGATCTCATTTGATCTGGAACCTGAGGTGCACGAGATCGCCATTGAGGACTACCAGGAGGGACTACCCAAACGTATGTATCGTGACCCCAACAAGCAATATGTTTTCTGGAAAGTCGATGATTTGACCGACGATCAGTCCAAGTCCGACAACACCCTCGGTTCAGTCCGAGCACGGGCCAAGGCTATCATCATGGACAGATGTGGACTCCATCGTTTTGTTGATGAAGTTAGAATCATTATTGGCCCCAAGTTCGACATGTTGATCAAACTGGACAATGATCGTGATGACTTGACTTTTATTGAAGAGCTTGTTGAACACGAAGTTGGAAACTCCCTCATGAAGTCCAAGAACATAATGTGCATTTCACTACCAGTGCAAGTCAAAGATCGTAGATTCATCCTGGATTCTGGCAGCGGGCATGATCTGATTTCTGCAAGGAAAGCCGAAAGGATGAACTTGAAGCAGCGAACTTGTGATCCTATCATGTTCCACACAGCCAACGGTTCAACTGCTACTCAGACAGAAGCAGAGATTGACCTAGGAACCTTTGATGTGACCTCTCATGCCTATGTACTGGACGACACTCCGTCCGTGATGTCTCTTGGGAAACGATGCATGGAAGAAGGATATTCCTTTGTATGGCCATCTGGTCAAATGCCTTTCATGATTACGAAGAATGGAGAACGCATCGATTTGACAATCCATGACAACATCCCCTACGTTGATCTTGGAACATACGAATGCACTCCTCATGAATGTCTTCATGCATCGAAGATCCATGACCTACTGACACATTCTCAAGTTGGATTCAATGATTTCAACGACATTGATGATGTTGGTCAACCCTCACGAAGAGTACATCTCGATGGAGAAAGTGGTCTTGAGACATCAACTGAGGATCACAACTGTTCCCGATATGTCAAGAAGCTCAAGGTGAAGAAGAAGAAAAGAGCAGTGAACCGGCGGAAACATTCAGCAACCCCAGGAGAAGAAGAAGAAGAACCACCTGAAGGCGGCGAGTACGAACCAGGAACTCCGATTGACGAGCCTCCTGGAGACGAGACTGACTTTGAAGATGATGGTCATGGTGCTCCTGAAGATGCCGCTGAAGGTGATGAAGATGACATCGAGATCGATGTTGTTGAAGGTGAATCTAGGGTTGCCAAAAGAGGAACACTCAAGAGAGAAGCTAATAGCCTGAATCACAAGTTGACCCACAGATACAAGAATCCATATTGCGACTCATGCATTCGAGCAAAGATGAAGCATTTCAAGACTCGTCGTGGTGCATACAAGAGGGAACTCAAGAAGTTTGGCGACCTCATTACCTTTGATGCGGTGGACACATCCAAAGTCCATGATGACGTGTTGGTCCTCGAGAAGGAAGTGTTGGTTGTCAGAGACTGTTATACAGGAATCATTGGTGCTTATCCATCTGATCGAATGACCAAAGACGATGTAGTTAGAGCAGTGAAACAGTTCATCGGTGCCAAGAAGGTTAGACAGGCCTACTCTGATCATGCTCCTCAGTTCATTGAAGCTATGAATGAGATGAAGATACCAATTGATCATTCGTTACCTGGAAGACCTCAAACCAATTCAATTGCCGAAAGAACGAACCAATTTATTCTCACAGCTACTTCTACATGTCTTTTGGAAGCTGGATTACCACCTTGTTTCTGGAGAACAGCAATCCTTTGTGTATGTCATCTACTCAATGTGGAACCCAACGATGATGAATTGAGCGCTTGGTGCAAACTCCATGGATCTGAATTTGCTGGCAAACTCATTCCCTATGGTGCTCGTGTGAACTACAAGCCTCCGAAGACCAGAGAAGCGGGACAACTTCACAAGTTTGGGCCTGATTCTATTCCAGGAGTGTTTGCAGGGTATCACATTGGTCCAGGGATGCATTGGTCAAGACAATACAAAGTATGGCCTCTGAGTGAATTCGTACATCAGAATCTTGGTGACGATGCTAGCAAACCCGAACACCGTCTTCTCAAACCTCATTTGACTGAAAAGGTCGAGATGGTCACTCCATTGACATTTCCATGCAAGCAGGAATACGAGAGGGTGAACACCACATTGGAAGGGATGAAAGAAAGAGAAATCCTCGATGGCGATCCCTCCAAAGTGCCTCATGGAGATGACGAAGAACATGACCATGATGAAGATGATGATGAGCTTGATGACGGAGACGACGGTGGACCTGGACCAAGTGGTGGAAAAGTCTCAAAGAAGCCTCTTGATGACCCTGAGGATATCTTCGACAAAGACAAAGATCCAGAAGAGATGACCCTCCAGGAATTGATCGACGCCCAACCAGACCATTGGAAGAAGGGCAAAGCTGGAGATGGGAAGGTATACCTCAATGACGATGGTGAGAAGGTCAAGTTGAACGTCAAGGGTTACCCATACAAGATTGGAGATGATGGTAGACGAATGTTCAGGACGTCATTGCGTCCCAAAGGAACCTATTCTCCTGAAGAATGGCGCAAACTCTCTCAATCTGACCGGAATACCATCCTCAAAGCCGAGAAGAAGAAGTTGGAGAAGAAAGAGGCCGATGACAAAGCCAAAAGATTGGTCGAAGAAAAGAAGAAGAAGGCAACGAAGAAGGAGAAGAAAGATTCAAAGAAAGACAAGGACGAGCCAAAGTCCAAGGACGATGAAGGTGGTGATGAAAGTAAGAAGGATGACTCTCATTCAAAGTCAAAGAAATCCGATGCAGGTGTTGGTGAAGTTGTGAAGAACAAAATTACCTTACCTATCACATGTACAAGTACTTATCTCGATTTGTACGACATAGTCGATGATGACGATGTACATGGAAGACGATATATTGATTGTCGAAAAGTGAAGAGGAATGCTGATGCTAGTCCATGTTCCGATGCTTCTACTGACGTCCCGGACGACGAGGAATATCTCACTGAATGGGATGAATGGTCGGAGGTCGAGAAAGGACGTGGCCCAAAAGCATCGTGGAGTGGTGAAGTTTGGAGCACATTGTCAGGTGAGATTTCGAGGTTTTCCATGGCTACGCCAGGAGAGTCGACAATGATCAAAAATGGCAAATGTGTGAACGTCAAGAACGTGAAGAACATAGCCACTGATGATGATGAATACATTCCATTCCCAACTATGCCGTGTACTTCTGCATCAAATCAAAGTCACCGAACCAAGATATCATCAGAAGGTCTTGGAAGCAAACTTTTCAATGCAATGGTTTCACGACCTGTGGGCAGAGCCGAGATTGAGTCTAACCCAAAGGCCAAAGAGGCAATGCTCAAGGAGTGGAAAGGCCTTCGTGATCAAGAGGTATTTGACTTTACAATGGTTCGTGAATACGACGATGTTGTTGCAGAGGCCAAGAAGAACAATAAGGAAGTACACATGGCCAGGGTCCATGGCATATGCGTGGAGAAGAACTACCAGCTGTCAGAAGACAATCCTGGACGAAAATTCAAGGGAAGAGGCGTTCTGCTAGGAAATCAGGTGAAGAATCAGCATTGGGAGGCAGCATTCTTCCAAGACTTGGGAAATTCCCCTGCTTCCTTTGAAGCCTCACGATGGGCAGATTTTTACGGTTGTCTTCCTGGGCACTCCGTCAAGTTGGCAGATGCGATTCAGGCTTACATCCAGGCTAAGTTGAAGGGACCTTTGTGTTGGGTGGAGTTACCCACTGATGCATGGCCGCCGGAGATACAGTATTGGAAGTTCCGTCGCCCTGTCGTAAGACTCGACAAAGCCCTGTACGGACACCCTGATTCAGGCACGATGTGGGAACAACATTGTGACAAGAAAGTTCAAGAAATTGGTTTTAAGCCCATTGGTGAGGAATGGCCTTCTATGTATTTTCATGATGAGCTCAAATTGCTGTTGGTAATCTATGTGGATGACCTTAAGCTTGCTGGGCCCTCCGAAAATCTGGCCAAAGGTTGGGATATGCTGCGCACTGTTCTGCGCATTGAACCCGAAACCGATCTGGGACTTTACTTAGGATGTGTTTTATCCCAAGGTGAGACCCAATTGCATAACGGTAAGAAAGTCAAGACCATAACTTATAACATGGAAGGATTGTTAAAGTTATCGGTGGAAAAGTATCTTGACATCATTGGCAAGGACACAAAATTGAAAAAGGTATCAACTCCAAGCCTTCCAGAGGAAACGAAAAGCAGCCCGTATCGAGCTCCTTCCGATGGAAAACGCAAAGTTGAGTGTCCTTGGTGTGCACATTCCTTCGATCCAGATATGCCTGCTCTCTCTGAGACTGGCAACTCATGTCCTGGCCAAGACAGTGAGACGCTGAGCCGTGGGAATCTAGCTCCGCATGCAGCTAGTGTGCTTATGAAGCTGCTTTATGCAGCCCGCATTGCGCGGTTTGACCTGTTGAGATCCATCAATGCTGCATTAGCACGTAATGTGACTAAATGGACAAAGGATGATGACGCCCGTCTTCATCACCTAATGTGTTATGTTAATTCCACATTGTCCCTCAAAATGATAGGATGGGTCGGAGACAAAATTGAAGATTTATCATTAGGACTATTTGCAGATGCGGATTTCGCTGGATGTGCCCAATCCTTGAGATCAACTTCAGGATCGCACTTACAAGTCCAAGGTAAGTTCACAAGATTCCCACTTGCTGGTGGAAGTAAGCGACAAGGGTGTGTTAGTCATTCTACCCCCGAAGCTGAAATTGTGGCTGCAGATACTGCACTTAGGACTCTAGGAATCCCCGCATTAAGTCTGTGGAAAGTCTTAGCCAAAGTTTTTCCTCAACTCCTGTTTCATGACGATAATCAAGGTATGATTGGTGTTGTCAGATCAGGACGGAATCCAACCATGCGTCATTTGGAGCGCACACATGGTATTTCCATTGCCTCCATGCATGAACATTTCCAAAAGGATCATTTTGTATTGATCTATGAAATTACAGCCAAAATGGCAGCCGATATCCATACTAAAGGATTCAAGAATCCCATGGCATGGAAGAAAGCTTGTATGCTAATCAACTTGTTGGAACCTCAGGACTTGCAGAGTAAAGAAGTCTTAGACATGTTGCAGCCAAGCACCGATGTCGATATGACTACTCGACAAGTTTTCCAATCCAAAACCGAGGATATCCCAAACTTCCCATACACGGAAACCCCTATTTTGCCAAAAGAAGTGTATAGGAAGGGTTTGACTAGTAAAGAGAAGCTACAATACTTGCCAGGTATGGATCCCATTTTTGTCGTCAAGCAACCGGTGTTTTATCGTCCTAGGCCACCCGGCCTGATTGTGCCGCCAGATGTATTGAGATCCACATGGGTTCTTCTCAATGGTACCTGGACAAAGGTCGAACACCGTGCATCTCCACCCGAGCAGGCCATCAGATTTGATAAGTGGGTTGAACGAGCGTGTTTTCAGTATCACTCGCCTAACAAGCAGCCGTTGATCCCGGACACTGTTTCACAATCCGTTTCAACGACCTCAACCCACCGGGTGATGTCGTCAAAGCACGTGCATGCCCCGCCTGCCCACTCGAGATCACTACGTGACTCGTGTGCGTCAACACAACATGACCGTGTACAGCATCTGACCGATTCACCAATGCTGATGTTCTCGGTTGATGCCTTGTTTTTAGATGCACAGACATCACCGTCTCAACACCCGAAATCCATTCACCAGTGCCTTCAGCCAGCCACACGTGTGATCAATACGCTTATGCGCCTTGTTCATGGGGGGAGTGAGGGTGAAGGATGTAGTGAGGGTGAAGGAAAGGGACACCTACAGTCCACTTCAACACCTGGCCTATGTCATACGCATCCGGAATTGGACATCAATGATAACATTCCGTTTGTAAAATCCACCCGAAAATCCCAAGTGTTAGGTAAGAAAAATGAAGACCATTGGCAGTGGGATGGGAAAGAGACATTGATCCGAATTCACAAAACGCCAAGAAGGCAAAACTTTGTACCACAGGATTGCGAAGACTGTCCTTGTGACCCTAGGATCATATGTGATGAGAGGGAAACTGAACAAAAGTTCAAAACCAATACTCGAGTGATCAAAGACATATGGAGATTCAAGGGCGACAATCATGAATCAACGAACAAGTTGAATGAATTTTGGACTGGAAAATCGACATTCAAGGTGCTCGCCAATGCTGAAGTGATCGATGGAGGTAAGAACTGTAAAGTGAGTCAGGGAGTAATCACGCTATGCACCAATTGCAATGACGTGAAAACTATTCCCATCACTGATGTTTTTGTCCCCTATCAATATCACGTTGAAGTAGGCAAACATGAGGTTGACCATCCTACAGTGTCGGTAATCCTTTGGAGAGAAAAGAAAAACAGAACTTTGGAATTTCAATTTTCCAAATCACCTTGTGACATGATGACGTCAAAGTATGCGAAGTTTTCCCTTGCAATCAATTTGATCGAAGTTCCTCAAGCAGTCCCATGCTTCGTCTTGTTATGTTCGGAAGAGAGAAACTGGTTTACGTTCTTGCAGAACAAAATGAAAGACGAAATGAAGTTTCATGTCGTGCCAATCACTGAAGATGACGACATGCTCTCTCCGTACGGAATCAGTAAAGCAAGGCGATGCCTTCGGACCAAACTTGATTCAGTGTTCTTTGCAGGTCCATGTACAGGCGGTTCACCATGGAACCGAATCAACCGATGGGTGAGCGAAGCAACAACACAACTCATCGAAGCAAAGAAGCAGATCTTCTGGGCGATGTGGGAAGTGTTTGCATCAGTGCTAAGTGAACTTATCAACATGGGATCACCAGCCTTGCTTGAGTTGCCTAGAGGTTGTGACTACTGGAAGGACCGTAGAATGACAGAACTTGTGGAAGGAACCGTATCTCATGAGCACAAATTTGATGGATGCATGTATGGCTTGAAATCACAATTCCAAGAGACTCCCAAACCAATCAAGAAACCATGGAAGATTGTCTCATGGGGGGTATCTTTTCCGAAGCTTCATAGAAGATGCGATCGCCGTCATGACCATGCAGAGTGTGCCGGTAGGGAAACTCGCATTACTCAAGTTTACACTAAATGGATAGCCAAGATAATCATGAATGGAATCAATAATCATGTAATCAGGAATAGTCCATTTGTGAACGTCAGAGTGATGAAACGTTGGAAGCCGCTTGCATGTGATGAACAACTGAAAGCTGAAATGTCTCGTGATTCCGAGAATGTCCGCAGTCACCCAATCAAGTCGGTGGCAACATCCGTTTGTGCTACTCGAGAGCTCGACGCCATTGACCATTCGTTCGAGCGATCGCTACTGCACTGGTGCTTTTCGAGATTGACATCAACTTCGGTTCTTTCATCGTGGCACTTTTCATTTTCGTGTCTACTGCTTTCTGAATTCGACTCCGACTGGTTGTTACGAGACCTACGGTTCGTACAACTATTTTCGCTGTTCGAACAGTTGTCACGAGACCTACGGTCCGTGCGACTTTATTCTGTACAAAGCGGGATGGCCGATACACAGGATCTGAACTCAGTAGGGCAATTTGCCGGAAGCCGAATCACCGTTGCATTACGGGTGCTGAAGGGATTGTCCGAAGGGTCCATTGCAGCCAAGACTCCATCACCATTCCGAGACACCCGAGGTTCGAATTTTCGACTGATCTCAGATGAGGACACAGCCAACCAGTGGATTAGGTTTGGTATGCCGCCTGCAGTTGTCTACTCAGCATACTTTGCAAACTCCAGACACACCAGTGAAGCCACTGCACAAGCCCTGGAGGTAGCCTACAAGTTGTTGCAGAGAGCGCAGGACATCGAGAAGGGGTGTTCAGGATGGGAGTTTTTGTCAAAGGGATCGAGATTCGTGAAAGTCTTTGCAAGCAGATGCCCATTCGAAGATGCGACTGTGGGACGCTTCATGGACAAGGAGATCTATGACAGACTCGATGAGCTCTGGATCGTATTGTCCAAAGGACATTTTCCCGAACCTTTTGATGATCAAGCCACTGCAGCCGAAACTGAGGCGAAGATCCGAAGCATGAAGCAAATCTATCGAGGAACACCATCATTCAACACAGATCCGAGTGCCACATCATGGTTAGCTGTGACAAGGACAGCCGAGTACTTCAAAGTCATGGACGAGTTGACCAAGGTAAATCCGAAGTCTCCATCTGACAATGACAGCTATCGAAAAGCAATGAAGCACATGATTGAAGTCCAGATGAGGCACCTAGGACATGCACTGAGGTATCACAATGAGCAGAACCCATCAGATCAGATCATCTTGCAGGATGTGATGAAGGATGTAATTGCTTTTGAAACCAATCAGCCGAAAGGGAGGAGTGCAGCCCAGAACCATTTCTTGTGTTTGTTAGCCCTCGGCACGACACTTGAGAGACACAAGACCAGCGCCCGAGGAGATGGAAACTTGCCAAGAGTAGCAGAATTGTCCGAACTACAGTTCTCGATCCTCAAGGCCTTTGACATTCCTTTGGGAATCCTGATTGGGCATGGATACAACGTCTCAATTGCCGATGAAGGGGCCAGATATACCGAGAAAGAGAAACGTCATGCTTGCCATAGTTCCCTCAAAGATTTTACAACATCATTGACCGATACTCAAGCTGGAACAGGTGGCAACATGCACAATTTCGATGACTGGGACATCCCCCTGAACTTCAAAGATGGACGAAGACCCGACGAAGTTGACTTCTGGAACAATGAGGAGCCTTCATGGGTGAATGATGACACATCAACTGGACCCAGTGCCCAGAGTACATCCGCTCCTACGGAGGGATCACAGCCAAAGGCATCACAACAATCATCAAGTTCAAGCGTACAACCGAAGAAGATGCCAAGATCATCGACTGGCGGAGCCTCGTCTTCGTCGACCCATGCAGCTTTCCGATCTGGACCCGGAGCAACATCTCAAGGTCATGCTGAACCAGAAAGAGATAAGGATTGGATTCCAACTGAAGACTGGATGAAGAGAAGGAAACCTTCAACCGTGGAAGTGCGACTCCATGCTGCCGAGGACTATGCTCGTGAGGAACAGCGAATTGCATTCCTACGCTCTGGCAAGGATTTTGTACTTTCAATCGTAGAGGGCCCTCACACCACTCACAAGTATGGATCCAACTTGATCTGGAAACAGTATTTGAGAAGATTGACATTTCATGCTGCCTTGTCATTCAACATGCTGACAGAAGGTCAACTTGATTCCCACATGATTAATGAGAATGACTACGAATGGCTTAAGCTCTACCACTACATCATCACGACCACAGAGTTTGTCAGGTGCAAGGGATATCCAGTGACGGAGGTCCTAGCCATGTTGACATTGGGCATTGAAGAGACCGTGGAGGGCGAGATTCGAGCCAAGCTCAAGAAATTGGGAAACAAGATTGGACAGTTCATCATCGGGGAGCCTTGGTTAGACAAATGGGATGAATTGGGAGGACAAGTGAGAAACAACAAAGCTCTCATCTTGACGGATTTGACTTACCAAACGAGATCTAGTTCGAGAATCGTCAATGACATCGAGGCTGGACTTGACAACATGGGTCTTTCATCCATCAAGGTGTACCAACTTCCATATGAGTCTCTGGAGAAACCCGAGGACTTCTTGAAACTGGCAACGAATGCATTGACATTCCTACGATCCAACGCAAATGCATTTTCAAGTGCCACTGTTCACATTTGGATCTCTTTTGCAGCACTTTTCAGAGGACAAACTCGCATACTGATGCCAAATGCAGACTTCGTCACCAAATTGGCGGAGATCATCACTGAGATCAGCCAAGCAGCTCATCTTCCAATTTTCGTCAACATTCTGAGAGATGCCCGGTTTCTTGGGTCACAATCTTCAATTGTATCCATGGCCGAGGAGCTTGCAAGAATCTTGAAGGAAAAGGGCATTATTCACTCCACCAATGAAAGATTCTGGAAACAGATATATGCTTGTGGACGTGAGCCTTTCTATTGGAAAGAAGGTGAAGGCAAAGAAGTCATTTGGGCTATGCTTGAAAAGTCACTGATGCGACAGAAGGTCTTCTTACATTGTGCAATGGATCACGATACAGTCCATGACCTGAATGAAGAATGCGTCCATGTGAAGAACACCGGATTTGACATTGAAACCATCAAACGATGCACAGAACATCCACGAGTTATTCCCAGCATTCGTGCTGGAGAAGTCACAGACGCTCAAGCTGGATCAGCAAACATCATTGGAGGAATGAAGCACATGAAGGATGCGGTCCAGAGGAGAGCATGGTCAGACATCCGACGAGGAGTATTCACCCCGGAGCCCCTGACAGATGTGGATGAGCATTGGGTCGAAGTAACCGAAGATTCCGAATTGATGTGCGATGTGTGCAAAGGATTTCACAAGAATGATTCGAGATTGAATACCTGCACTGAGAACCGCACAAGATGCCTGAATTGCGCAAGCAACTGGACAAGAGCGGCGATCTACGGTACTGATGACATTGGGATGGATGAATTTTCACAGGATGCAAGAGTAGCTGCAAGATTGCTCAACATCTACAATGAGTGCGTTGACTGGAGAGAGATGGAAGCCGAGAAGGACCTCCGTGGATTCCTGGTCACTGCGACACTTGCAATGCTTTCAGGATACAGGACTACAAGCGATGTGCTCAAGCAGGTATCACATCGAGGTGCCATCCGAATGCCTGCATACATGGTGAAAGGGAAATGCAGACGAGACCTGTTACCCCAGTTCACTGTACAACGTGAAACTCGAACAGAGGATTGCGGAGGCAGAATGCACCGAATGCGATGGTTTTACAGACTGCTTTGGGATGGTGGAAACGTCGCTTATCATGACTACATGAAGACCGTGCTGACCAAGGAGGAGATCGAATCAATGATCAATCCAACTGCAACAGCTGAGTATGTCGGCGACATTTTCGAATTCTGGCTTGGAATGCTTGATCTGGGTATTCAATTCCCTACTATGTTCGCTGGATGGGGGGCAAACCTTGACAGTTGCCTCGCGGGACTGGAAGAGTCGTTTTGGCTATTCAGCAGTTCATGTCGACCTACCGACACCATCAACACAAAGCGAAACCGATCCAGGAAAGCATACATCCCGCCGGTCGAGAACAACATGGTGATAACGATCCTGAAAGAAGCGGGAATCTTCGACCTACTCATGCAGAAGAAGATCACCAGAATGCCGGTGCTCCCAGAAGCCAACTACGATGACCACCCTGAAATGATTGAGGTCTCATCAAGCGATGAGGAGGAGGATGAAGTTGGCGAGCCTGATGAGGAGACCACGACGCCTACGGCGCGGGGCCCTCGAGCAGAACAGACTTCAGGAGAAACCGATGCCGGAGCTGGTGACATTGAGAACGAAGAGGAGGAAGAAGACATGGGGGGCCAACCTTCGGAGGCGAAGAAGCGCCGAACTGAGGTGCGGGACATCCGTGATCGATTTGAGAAGCTGATTGCAGATGCATCGAGTGTTCAATACTGTTTCATTTGTGGTGGAATGCATGACATTGATGAATGTACCACACCAGATGACGAGAACATGAAGGACACCCTATGGCGCATGAGGTTGATCATGGATCAGAAGTCCAAATCCCCATCATCATCAGAAAGATCCAAAGCTGCGACCAGAGGCAGAAAAGACAAGCTCCCAAAGAACGTCATGCCACGAGGAAAGCGTTGGGGAAGAACCAGATTCACTGAGAAAGAGGAAGTGACCAAGTGCTTCTACAGCCAGTCAGCCTTTATGTACGACATTGGTGATCGTGAAGAAGGAGGACAATACTTAGTGAATGGTGTCGAAGTCAACCCAATTAGCCGAGGTGTGAAGAATCGTCATGAGCTTGACTTGCTGATTGAACGTGCGGCTGAGGAATCCCCGCCTGTTTTGCCGACCATTGAAGAGCTGAACGCTTGGAACCCCCTTGATCATGATGCTTATGTAAAATGGCTTATTGAAGAAAGAAAACAACGTGGAGACAACTGGAACTTCAAGTACATCCAACCATTTACACATGGCCACAACATTGGTACACTTCAACTTGCTCGCATTAATGGAGAAGATCTTGGAATGGGCTGGTGTAAAGTGCATCGATATGGCGAGAATGAGTGGATGGGCGACAAGTGGGAAAATCCGCAATGGATAGTCGAATTGTCGAAAAGATTCAATGCAGCGCTACGCCACTCCGTGGGTTGCGTCAAAGACAATCGAAATCACCGTGGACTACCATGCGACGAGGCAGGTTGGGTCAATGTTGAGTCGATCTTGAAGTACGATGCCATTTGGAAAGACCAACATACTTTGGCTGGAACGACCTACGTCAACTACCCGATACTTGTTGAGAGATGGAACAACTTCCAGAGAGTGATCTTCACTGAGTACAAGCAAACGAAGAGAATCCGAGCACAAGTGCTAGGACTCAAGGTCACGAAAGGTGAGTTGGAACACATCATGAACAACTTCAATGATGGATTGACCTCTAGACTTGATCGACAAACACTGAGGATGGAGATCGGCACAGCAGATCGAGAGATTTGGCTTTGGCCGGTGGCAATCCGAGCCCCTATGGCGCATTCAAGAGTTCAAGGCGGTGTGCATATTGAAGACAAGAAGACTTCATATCAGATGAACCCTGGAGTAGGATACACTCTTGGAGGAGGATTTCATTGCACCACATTTGACAACATCGCTCAAATCTTCAGAGAAGGACTACGTCCAGGAGGAGGAGGCGACCGCATCAATACGTTCTTCGTGCCATTCGCACCATGGGATGTGAGAAGTCAGATGGTGCTGAGATTCAGGAAGATTGAACAGACTGATCTTGTCTACATCTACATCACGTACGATTCCATCGCCAAGTTCTCCCCTCGATTATCAGCAGACGGACACATTTTGGTCCAAGAAACAATTCCATTCGAATCATTCGATGCAGTTTGGTATTACGACTGGAGAGAAAAGGACTACTACCGTCTCATGATAACGAAGGGAAGAGATCAACTTGTTCTTTCTGTGCAAGGTGCAAAGAGGGTGGCCACCATTGAACGATTTGACAAGCTCATTGGAAACATTGTGCCTGAAGAATCATCACCCGATCTAGACGAACTTCGAAAACTTGTCGATATCAGGACCGGTCACTTCAGTCATACTCACAGATTGTTCCCTGGACATCCGGATTGGAATGATGCGATTTCATTATTGGCAGTCACTCATCACCCTAGCAAAGAGGACCATCGACTATGCCCCGCATGTCTGATGGAGACCCCTGCGCCATTATCGATTTGTGTAATGTGCAAAGGATTTTTGGTGAGTCATGGATGGAGGAAACGAATCAAGATCACCGTGGCTACAGTACCAAGTGCCGAATCACATCATCGAGAAGAAGATCTCAAAGACCATGTCAAGAAAGCATGGGAGGAGGTGAAGATCGATTTGACAGGTGATGATGATGACGACGAGGTGATGCCAGATGATGATGATGTCACCATGAAGAGTCCAGAACAAGAAACTCAACCAGAAGAAGGAGATGATGATCAAGCCTCGAAGAAGGGCGACATAAATGATGAGAAAAGAGACTTCAGAGAACAAGATGAGGTCGACAAATTTCTCAATCAAGAAGGAAAACCGACCGACGAGAACGACGATGAAGAGATAGCGGTCGATGAAATCAACATTGAAGAGTACGAGGCTGGAGAAGCTCGTGATGCAGTGATTGAGTACCCCAAGTGGATGCAGCGGATTGAGTTTGGATCGAAGGTCCTACCAATCGAACCTTGCACAATTGGAGATGCTCAACCAGAGCTCATCAAGATCCTCC
>CAMXCT020002474.1:19977-98806 GCA_947184155.2 Cladocopium goreaui | reverse complement strand
CTTATGGGACACTGTTACATAACTAGAAGTATGGAAAATCATCATTATTAATGGGTAAATCCATGTAAACCAACTATTTCGACTGGGCCATTTTCAATAGCCAACTGTTTGTTTACCAAAGGGTAAATGGATGTAATTGATGAAGTTTCTTCTTTTAGGACACCCTTGATCTGCAACTGAGATCGACCAACACAATCTCGACCATGACGTCCATTGGCCGGGCAAAAATTCGAAGCCTCCCCAACCAAACTGGAACAACCTTCACATCGCAAAAGCCTTGGTTGCAAACATGCGGTTGTCCACAAATGGCTAGATTACATGATTCCATATTTGTTGATCCGACTCAACAAAACTTTCAAGAATCGACTAACCGTGATTCCATTGATCCAATTGATTAAATCAATAGATGGTTCAATGCCTCAAATCCGGGTTGATCTATGTTGATCTTGCCTAAATCTTCCCTCTTCGATCCTTAGGGGTCCTTTTCACCTCCAGCTCTGAATCCCAGGTCAAATAATCCCTTCCCCGTTCATACTAAACACCCCCGTTCAACGAAACCATGGTGGATGATCCGGGAATTTCCACATCATTGGGACCATTTTTTGGGGGGGGTTTTCTCTGAACGGGTGATGGGATGTCAAGTATCTGGCCATATGCCAAAATGATGGAGCTAAAGCCTGGCTCTGCCAAGAACCTGCGGATCCATGGGGACCCCCGTGGGGCTGTGATAATTCTGAATCGGGGGATGGGATATACCTTTCCTTCATCATCTTTCATCATCAAATAAAATAAACACATTTCATTGTCCCAAACAGATGGGTTACTGGTTGACCCTAGATAACGTGGGAATATTCTATATGATTCTAGTCCGGCTTAAGGGATTTTACGGAAAGATTCTTCACTGGAAACCCCAATCTAATTATGGCAAAAAAAAAGCTGTGCCTTCCAGTTTCGATTTTCCCTCAAACCAATCCATTGATAGTCCCTGGCCTGTCCAACTGGGGTTGTAGGACTGCCTGCACTGTGGAGCCAGGTTGGTCCATGGGGATTCAATGGTTAAGCATCGAAAATCGTGGTTGGATTATACTGGGGATATAATTATGACTTATAATGGGTAGAACGGTATAATGGGTAGAACATAGTGGCAATCCAACGTGGCTGCAACATGTCATCATAAATGGACGTTAAAAAAGCGGGGAAATTCATCGTTGAGGATCTTCCAGCTTGCCGCGCTGGGTGACATCGGGTAACCATTGTTTCTAGTGATCTCCACAAAGAAAGAAAAGCTTACTTGCCTCATCTTTTGGGGATTACGACATACTGTTACCATGATTAAACATGTTCAAAGATTATGAAACAAATAAACAAGTATGAAATTCTGGGGCACCTTCCTTTCAGACAAGCCCAAGTATCAGCCCCAACTGGGGCTATAGTATGCAATAGTCATGTTACTGCAGCCTACCTCCGTCATTAGGGTTGTATTGCAACCCCTTGGACTCTTCAGCTGATCACCTTAGATGCATTGGTTCTAATGTTTGCTGGGTAGGGGATAGAGGGTTCCCATAATCGACTAGAAAGTTCCACCTTGAACCTCTTAGTACCCAAAAAAAAAAGCTGATCTTGGCCTGGGCATTATGGCCTCCCAACATATGTCCCCATCACGACGAGGGCAATCTTTACCACCGTGAAATGCTCCACACAAATCGGAGAATGACTACGGCAAGGAGAGACTGGCTGGCTGCCACTCTCAAGCTCTCGGACGGACACCCCTGGCATATAGACAGATCAAAAGAAAGTCCACCATTATCACCTCAAATCACCTCAATGCTTAAGCATTATCTTCGTGCCAGCTTTTGAATGCCCTTGAATAGGCCAGCTTTTTGGATTTTTTTGCCAACTGTTCATCGCTCTATCTTTCTCTACTGCTGTCTCCGAGAGATCAGAATTCACGTTTGTTTTGGTCTTGGCATGGCTGGTATTATAGATACACTGTAAAAGGTCAATAATTAGCTGGAGATTATGTTCCCCCCAATGAAGGGCCAAAATATACCAAACTTGCCGTACAAGGTTTCCGCAGTTTCAGGGGTCAAAAAATGTGAAATGGCCTTGTCTGAGAATCGTGCACCTCAAAATCCATTCGAATTGTCATTTGATGTCATTTGGGGTCTACCCCAATGTTCAGACAGGTCCAAATGTCAAAAGCATCAGCAATTTCCAGGCTCTCAGCGACATGGATCGAAATGGCACCTGCAGCACATCTCCTTGCCCCACGTCATGATCGAAGACTAGATCGGCTTGAGCTTTCTCTTCCTGGGGCCCGCTGGGGCACTGGGGAAGTGTTGATTCATGGCACCCTCCGGTGTCATCAAACTGGCCATACATGGCCATGGAAAATCCAGGAAAATCCCCCTATAAATGGAGGTTTTAATAATAGACACGGCCGGAGGGGAATCAGCAATTCGGCTGGCGACGCCAAATTGGACGACCCCTTAGGGACAATACCTACAGATACCTTGGGTGGTGGCAAATGACCAGAAGAACAGTGTGCGGTGGGGGCTGAGCTAGTTTGCCCACCATCTGCGCCAACTCTCAGTGGTCACAAATGTATAGATTTCTACCTTTCGGTTTCTCGTAGAGACATCTGCAGAGTTCTACCAGCCAAACAACGCTGAACTCAAAATCAAATAATTTGGGTAAAACAATGTCATAAACCATCCCCCAGTCATCACCATGTTTATAGGTGGTATAAACATGTATAAACCATTCCCAAATGGTTGGTTTATGACATTGTTGTACCCACATTACAGTGCTAACTGATGTTAACTAGGTGTGTTCACAGCCGTCTTTGCAACCTGAGCTGCCACCTCTTTTAGGCTGATTTCGCTCTCGAAAGCGTCAGCACATGGCCGCAAACGCGCGCAAACCTGCATTTCTTATTACTGTGGTTAAAACAATAATAAACAATCCATTTGGGAATAGTTTACACAACCTATTTACGGTGAAATTGGGGATGGTTTATTATTGTTTTACCAACATTATATATATATATGTGTGTTTCTTGGATGTCCCAGCAGTGTAGCTGTGAAGCTAGGGCCTAAGGGGGCTCGCCTTTTCCATGGGATGATTGCTACAGTGACCTGGGGACCTGGTGGGCACTAAGCTTGGAAAACGGCTCGGTGTGGAATTCAGCACGGCAAATGGAGAAACCAATGGTGGGTGGCAGATATCACGGCCTGAAAGTTCGCAGCAATTTCCCAGATTTAAATTTGTAGCTGTAAGGTGGTGTAGTGATGGGACATGCCTGAGAAGCCGCCGGCGCGTCCTTGCGGCCGGCCCAGATATAACATGACATAACATGATATAACATGATATAACAACATCTCTGGGAAATTGATGTGAATCAAACCATTGAGAAGCCAAAATTGGATTGCTTACTCAAAATAGTTCAATATCCTTGCGGGCCTGGCCATCCTGAATTTGGACCCCAAGCTCAAAAAACATCAGAATTTCGCCACTCATCTCAAGCTACCCTCCACGAATCTGAAAAGAACCCCTGAACTTATCAATGCTCTGGCCATGAGATACTACGATTTCTCCTGGACTACATTGGATCATGGGAAAACTACGACCATCGAGGACCATTGAGGACTTCTCTTGAGCCTCAGCAGTATCCGGCTTTGGAAAATGCCATCTTTTACGCGTGCATCATCGTTTTTTTCGCAGGGGTATATGCTATACAAGTCGTCCTTAGGCCCTTGAATTCCATTTGAATCAATGATTTCAACTGATATATCCATTTCTGCCGTTTTCATCCATTTCCAATCCATTTCCTGCATAGAAACACCATTCATTGAGGGGATAAAATGCGCCATTTCGGTCATCTTTTACGCCAATCACTTTGTCTCAGCATCAGTTGGATGATGTCGGATCACAATGCCAGCGGTTCCATGGGTCATTGATGATAAAGATATCATAAGTCAGTGAGAGCAGGCATAAATTGTGGCATAACGATCATATAGCGATCATAACTATGAATCAATGGGACATACCCTCTGGTAATTTAACATAGCTATTGAAAATTGCCATTTATAGTGGATTTTCCCATTAAAAATGGTGATTTTCCATCGTTATGTTAGTTTACCAGAGGGTAGTTATGCCCAGAAGTCAGGACTTTCGTCATGTGATCAACTCTTTGCCATACTTTGCCGCGACTCAGTCAATTGCAAAGCGCCAATCAAGGGATATCAAGGGATCAGCTTGCGCGCCCAGCAACAGAAACCTCATGGTACAGCTGATTCGGTCTGATGGTCTGATCCAAAAACGTGGCAATGGAAAGTCCTACACAACCATAAGTCATCTATAAATGGTGGAAATCATCTATAAATCAGGAAATCATCTATAAATGGAAACCATCAGGAAATCATCTATAAATGGTGGATTATTCCGCAAACCATGTTTGCTTGCTGGAGGGCTGGAGGGCAACGCACATAGATTTGGGCGGGCATGGGCCTCTACCTCGGCCTCTGTTCAGTGGCAAGGCAATCGTGGAACTATTTTGTGTAAAATGCTTGCAGTACAACTACCACAGCTTTGGACTTATTTATCTCAAATATCTTTAGCAACCCTGGAAGTAAACTTCAAGAAAAGGTGTCAAATGTTGCGTCTTTTGTGGTCATGCCCAGGGCATCACCTAGACCTGAACGAATATATACAATTTTGACTAATTATGACTACAGTAATTAATTCACCCCGCTTCGCGTGGGGTGGCCGCCCACACCGCAGGTTTATTTCGGTCCGTGAGAGGGGCTAATGGTGGTGTGGAATATGAGGCGCAGAGCAGCACAGGAGAATATTTTCACTTTCCCCCCCCGGTGGGGCTCCCCAAGCTAGGGAATTTTCACTTTCCCCCCCCGTGCGGGCTCCCCAAGCTAGGGAATTTTCACTTTTCCCCCCCGGGGGCTCCCCAAGCTAGGGAGTTTTCACTTTTCCTTCCCGTGGGGGCTCCCCAAGCTAGGGAATTTTCACTTTTCCCCCCGTGGGGGCTTCCCAAGCTAGGGAATTTTCACTTTTCCCCGCCGTGACAGTGGAATTTTCACTTTTCCCTCCCTTGGAGGCTCTCCAAGCTGCGGAATTTCAAATAGCTAGACAACGACGCCTAGATAATCTCCCAAATCCCCTGTTCTTTGAATGTGTTTCCATGTTTTTGCAATGGTTTCCTTCAAAGCACGGTACTTTACACTTTTGTCGCCATAAAACCGGTCGAAAACATCATGTTCGACAATGCTTCCAATTCCCTTATCTCCCCAACCGTTGAAAATACCGCTATTTACAGTGTTTTCTTCAATTTTTCCATGTTCCAATGCCGGTAGCCAATTCCAACATATATATAAGAAATCCTTCCAAAACATTGTTTTTGACAGTGTTTTTCCAATGTTTCCAGTCAAACAGACGGTAATTTACACGTTTTTTGCCATAAAGGCAGTAAATCCTTCCAAAACATTGCTTTTGACAGTGTTTTTGTAGTGTTTCCAGTCAAGCATACAGTTTTTTACACGTTTTTTGCTATAACGTCAGTCCAAAACACTTGTTTTTGCAGTGTTTTCAATGCTCTGGCATCCAAAAACCCTGCAAAATCTTGCTATGTACAATGTTTTTTTCCATTTTTGGCCGTTTTTCCATTGCCGGAAAGCTACCAAAATGACCCAAAATTCCATTTCAATACCCTCTTGCGATCAGACACCCAAAAATCCTCGAAAAATGTCGAAAACACCACCGAATTCTGGTCTCGGTGCGAAACCGTTTTTGGCCCCCCCCAGCTAAAGCTGATATAGCGACTGCTATATTAACAAATGTGATTGAGCATTTAGTGTAGCTGTTTGCCCCCCAATAAGCACGCCTTCACCGCCAAAGCGGTGTGGGCGGATTATGACACGGGCGAAGGCAGGCGTTAATTGTGTATACCGCTGTCAAGGTTCCCAATTCGCTGCGGGATGACCATCCCAACTAGAAACGGAACAGTGACTGTGGTTGGGGCTTCGAAGGGGTGCGATTGGAGCCTGCCACACCCGAGTGGTTTCAACCCCTGGGGGGAAAAAATGCTAAAAATGCTTGCCAACTCACATGATCTTCCCATATTGAGCGACTAAACGCATGACATCTTCAAATCAACTAAGTTCATTTCACCAATCCGCAAAACTGTTTATCCATGCGAATATCCCCAATTTTCTCAAAAATGCTTGAACAAAATGCCTTCAACTTGAGCATATTCCGTCATTCCCCATCCTAGAAGCCCCAAAAAATGCCCATGGCTTCACCATGCCCATCCCTGAGACGCCGCGCCACATCGGCGTCCAGCGTTCCGCCTTCCACCACCGTGTGCTCGTGGATGCGCCACACCACATCGGCAGCCTCGGCCTAGGTCCGCGGTCCCTAAGGTGCCTAAGATGGATGTGACAAACCCCTATGAATCATGATGGAGAATAGTGGTTAATAATGATTAATAGTGGTTAATATATTATATATATATCATTTCTACCAGATAGAATATTCAAAATTGAGTACTAAACACCAAATCCTTACAGATAGAATGTTGTTATACCTTCATAAGACAGATAGAATATTCCACGGGCCCGGTAAAACAACCAGCCGTACCTATGTAAAGTGCTTCAAAAAAGTGGGTATAGATAGCCATAAATAGCCACAATGCCTATGTAAAGTGCTTCCACTGAGGGTACAAATATGTCATGAATATTGCACCATACCTATGTAAAGTGAGGATGACAACGTAGCAAGTGTAACATCAGCAAAAGGATGATATATCTAGAAATATATATAGATAGACTCAACCATAAAGCTATATATGTATGTATATGTATATATATATATATTCTTATTTATGCATTTCTAAATGATTATATACATATATATATATATATATATCAATTCAATCACACGCATGTTTTTCTCTCGCACTGTTTTGGCCGGCTGCTATTTGACCTGAGTTCAGCTGCCGACTGGAAGTTGGGTTGGAATCGGATGACATGTATATATATATGGAGAGAGAATTGATACTAAGATTATAAAATATATATAATTATATATGAGACTATATAGATATATATGTGGTGGTTATATATGTTGAAATACACATCTATCGTAAAATTGAAATATGTATGTATATGTATATATATATATATTGTGTCATGTTGCAACTATGTTCATATGTAAATATAAATATAAATACAATATATATATATATATACAGGCACATTCTATATATATATATATAAATTGACAATCATGTTTGGATGTGTATATATGCAACATGTTTTCAGCTGCAATCTGAGTTCCCCTGCAAAAATTGTCCACGAAGAAGCCTGAGCATGTTCAGCGAAACTACATCGGCAATTCATAAATAAATAAATAAATATATATATATATATATATTGTAATTATGTTCATGTATATATATATTCTCAAGCGATCTACCTATTTGTATATATATATATAGACACAATATATATGTATATAGGTATATTCTATATATATAATAAACAATGTTTGGGTATATAAACAAATATATATATATATGCAACATGTAATCAGCTGCAATCTGAGTTCCCCTGCAGACATTGTCCACGAAGAAGCCTGAGCATGTTCAGTGAAACTGCACCGGCAACACCCTTATACGTGCAATTATCACAAATATAAGATGAGGACATAAAACTGTTTCAAGTTGTTGATTCAACTTATGCGCACAAACGTCACCTGATTCTTTTTTTCGGAAGGCCCCAAGCTATCCACCCCAATGTATTGTAATGTACAACGCCAATGCTTTGTTTGAGCGTGTATACCGGCGCACCGGCCAAGCGATCAATCAATTGCATGTGTACCATGCCAATGCTCTCTTTGAGCTGGTATATATACCGGCATGAGCGCAACATTGCTTCAACATGTATATATATATATACACCTATATAATCCTATATATATATATACACCTATATACATATAAATATATAGGGAAGCAATCATAATATATAAATGTCCATTGCTTTTTTGTATATATATATATATCCATTGTTATATATATATATGTATATATATATAGTCTATACACATATCCGTGCAATCATGTCCATATGTTGCACTCAACCGAGTTCGCGCTTGAGTCTTTCAAGCGTTTTGCGTGCAATCCGATCAGCTGGATTGTGAAGCAAATGATGTTCCATAGCTAAAATAAGCACCTGATTCAGGGGTGATTCATTTTGTGGTTGCTTGGATTTGGAAATTACATGATATGTGTATATATATATATATACATATGGGTACAATATTCTATCTGTGAAACTTTGAGGTGTGCATATACAGGTATATGTATAAATATAAAAAAGCCAGGCCTCCAACAATGTGTCCTTTGGAGTTCGATTGTGCTTTCCGCCCCACGATCGACCAAATCTTTCGGACCCAATGCATTGCGCACGCCATTGGCGACTTGGTGATGTCATAAACAAAAATTATATATATATATATATTAAATGACATATGCATATATATATAAATAGAATTGTTTTTCACATACATGTGTGTATGTAAATATATACAATATATATATATATTATATGATGTGTTGAAACATGCGCAAGCAAACATGCACAACATATGGTCTCCTTCAGTGTGAACTGCGAGATGACATCCTTCAGGCAGCACAATGAGATTCTTCTCGTCCAGTTCTTGATATTCTGGTCGTTTGCGAAGACATGCCGCTCGTTTCTTATTCTCCATCTTGTCTGCTGCATCATCTTCTGACATGTTTGCTGCTTGTTGGTCGTCGTCTGAACCTGATTCGTCGTCTGATTCATCAAATATCCAGCCGCTCTCATCAAGCAAGTCATTCTGATAATCATCCTCCTCCTCCAAATCTGAGTGGGTTTCGGAATTTGCTTCTGCTTCATCATCTGCATGCGGTATCAAAACACCTGCAATTCAATCGATGATGCAATATATATATATAGGTATATAGATTTTGCATCTATATGTATAGATATATGTATAGATATGTATTATATATATATATTAGGTATAGGTAACATATATATATATATATCTATATATGTGAAAAAATGTGCTTGTAACCATGCCTGCATCAACATTGAAATAGTCTGGCAATTCGCAGTGGGCAGCATCTCCTTCCATCAGCTTCAGCTGCAAATTTTCTTGATTTCCGGAGCGCAATGTTAGCTTTGTTGTATCCTCTGACATTCCAATGCGCAGCAGCAGTACATCGTTCTTTTGTGTTTCAATGCTTTTGAATCAGAACTCAAAAGCTGCACATGTGTCTTTTTGTTTAGGTAAATCTTCATGTCCAAAGAGTCTGAAACGAATTTTTCATATTCAATCTCTTGGCTGGGTCTGAGTTTTGTTTTTCCTGTTTTTTTTGAAATTTTTGTCTTTTCTATCCATCCATTTCTCCAAAGAATTGTGCCACTCGGATGCTACCCTGAATATGGGCAACTGCATCCAGCTGGGCAGTGGCACCCATTGACCGTCAAGGGTAATGCACCAGGACGTAGATACTTCACCTGCAAGTTTTTTGTCCTTGAGGAAATGATGCAATAGCTTTTCCTTGTCCCATTTGTCTTCCGGAATGGCATCAAGGTCCATAAGTTTTGCAAAGTCATGTCTGGAAAGCTGCATATGCTCTTTGAGCTTCTCCATGTCCCCCTCAAAGCACCAATCTGCAATCTGCTCCTTCGACACCAATCCTCTTGAGAGCCGTGCATGATGAATCAATTTCATATCTTTGTATTCCTGTAGAGTTTGTAGTGCTCATACATCGGCGCGGATTGAATGGTCAATCGATGTCCTTAGCTGGTACTATATGGTACTTGCACGTATACATATATATAATATATGAATATATATATATGAATATATATATATGGATATATATATATATGTATGGATATATATATATATGTATTTATATATATGTATATATATATGTATATATATATAGAAAAAATGTTGAAGTCTAGGTTCGAGAAGCGAGCAAAGCCGTCCACGCCGATGTCAAGCTCATGCAGGGCTTGTCGCAAACGTAAGCTTCTCCCTTGATTGACAATCAATTGTAGGTAGGATTGTCTCAGTTTGTGGAAGAACTGGTGCCACCCATCCTTAGTGAATATGTAGACAATATATTCACACATATCATCCTATTCATCTATATATATATGTGTATATAATATATGTATATATAATAAATATATAATAAAATATAAATATATAATATAATAAAATATAGTATATATATAATATAATATAATATAATATATTTATATACCTATCTATGTGTTTGACAAAGAATCGTTTGGACCGCCAGCCGCTCCAAACCCACCTGGAATTGCAACCAGGTATATGTAAATATGTGTGTATATATATATATGTATGTATACGTATATATGTATATATATTTGTATTTATGTATATATGTAAATATGTATAAATTATTTAATAAATGCATATATGTAAATATGTATATATGCATATATATATATGGTTTTATAGCACCGTTGCAAATCCACGCTTATTGACTAATTGACTGTTTCCCAACTCATCCAACTGAGTTTCCAGCAACTGAATTTCGTGAGGACCTTGACACCCATGATCGTCAGAGAGAGAGCTATATATATACCAGTACATATTCATTCAAACAGTTATAAATATTTACATAAGTACACAAAGGCATGCTAATACGTGTGTTGACACCCTGCATTGAAAATGCAATACGCCTTTTCCTTGCAATCTATTGTCTGGAGCCGCTGTAGATTGTAAAATTGCCTGCAGCGATGGTTCAAGCGGACAAATTCAAAAAGAGAAACACATTCTTGACTGATCTTGAATCATATATATATATATTTATATGTATATATGTATATTCCGATACCAGAACACATGGAGGCATCATATGCCATATATATAGTCTAGATAATATGACAAGACAGCAGAGCGAGCCTTTATCTCCTTCTGGAACGGATACAATTTCAAGCCTAGCAAAGAAATTCAATGGCACATTTTTTATAGATACAGTGTAAAATGTTGGATATCAATTGATGTGTCTTTTGATTGCCAATGCAATACAAGCAACCCATCTTCGAAAACTTGATGACTTTCGTTGCAGTGGTGATCTCGAACGGCTAGCCTCAGAACAATCGAAATATATATATATATTGTTTATATATATATGCACATGTAAATATATATATATACAGAGATATACTATATATATGTGTGTCTATCTATATACATCTATATATATAATATACATATATATATATATGACAACACAAAGAGTCGATGACACAGCAAAGCAACTGAAAAGCATGACGAAGTCGATGGAAATCGTGGTGGCGATGGAAGTTTTCTCTTCGGCGGTCGTGGAGGTGTTGGTAGTCGTTTGTTCCTTGCAAGCATCCTGCTTCGATGTGCTTGTGGCGAAGGAGGTCTCGGAACCTGGACAGGAATGACAGCTCTAAGTATATTACAAATATATATATGTATTCACTTCCATCAACATCATCGATAATATAAATAGATAGATATATTACATATATATATAAATGTATGTATTGGTATTATATATAGAAAAAAAAGAAGGATTGCGCTGCGCGCCTTGAACTTGTCCTCTGGTGTTGCATGGAGTCGAGCCTCAAAATGAATGAACAGCAGAAAATTGTGTATATATATATACATATATGTATCTATATATAGCGGCTTCAGATAGACTAGTCTATATATATATAGACTAGTCTATATATATATATATACATTTTTAATTCAAGCTCTATATAGGTTGTATATATATATATGACCTTGGCTATACATACATGCATATCATCACAAATGCAATTTGTTGAACATATATATATATATAATATAAGCGTCATTTGCATCTTGAAGTAAGGCTGCGACAGTGCCGAATGGCTTCATTGGCTGTGGCAATGATGCGATGTATTCCTAACAATCACAATTGCACATGAAAGTCTCTGCGCACATACATATAAATATATAAGGGTACGAACTGACTTGTGAGAAAATATATATAAGACTCGAGCCTTGACTGAACCACTTGTAGGTGGTGCCGGTGGTGCCTGACATGCCGATAACGTTACATATATAAATACAACATATGTCTACACATATATACATATATATAATGCATATGTTTCAATGCAAACAACAGTGCCTGAATCGTGTGAGCGAACTGGTTCGTCAATGTGAAGACCTCACTGCAGATATATATATATATATAATTATATATATCCCTTATATATATATAAGTTGCAAATGCTTGCTCTCATTCAAGAAACTGAGCTGCTGGCAGACTTAGGAATAGGTACTTCGTATATACATGTATATATATATATCTATATATATTTGAATGCTAAGCAATGTGCCTGTCGTGAATCTATCTATATATATATATGTCATTGTCATCATGCACAACATTGCGCAACGATGGGCCTCTGAAGTCGCTGCGACAGCCGGCCTTTCCTCGGCAATTTGTATATAATGTAAATATATATATATGTAACAGTATAGACCCATATATATATATATAAATACACTAAGAAAATTCAAAAGCATCTATACATACATAGACTACAAATACACATATATATATATTAGAAAAAAACTCACATATTATACATATATATATATATATGCATATACTATGTATATATATAAAAATACATATCTAATATGAATCCAACCATTGAAAGGATGATTCAAGTCAGTCCTCAAATCCAGGAGGAGGATAAGGAGGAGGATGAGGAATTTGTTCAACCTGCGTCAGTCTGCATGCATTTGTAATGAGTGTATATAATATGTATATATACACACATTCAATGCATCATGCACATGAAACTGAGTTGGACACACCTTTGGAAGCTGCCTTGGGCACGCTCCCAGGCACCTGCTGATGAACATATCAAACAAAGATGGTGGATGCCACTAGGTAAAGACATCATGCCACTAGATAAAGAAACCCAGTTGCTCACAGTATATATATATATATATATGAGTATATATATATATTATTTATTTATTTATTTATATATATATATACAAATCTCTTCTGCACTGAGCTGGCAACGGGCGGATCTGCATCACCTCCATCCTGCCAGATATACAATACTACTACTGCATTGCTGTATCATTCCTACATCAATGATTATGTACAAATCCTGCTCCTTCAAATATGGAGGAATGACTTATATGTCTTATATATATATATCTACTGTATGTATATATATATGAAACAAACAAATAATTCTATTTCCTGTTCAAATCAATGCACTGAGCTGGCAACGGCGAGATGTGCAGGTTCACGTAAATCCTGCTATATATATATGTATATATAGTATATATCTACATAAGAAAATCATCTGCATTGCTGTATCATTCCTGCATCAATGGCTCAAACAAATCTGCCGCAGTTGGCTCCTTCAGCCATGGCGGAACAAGCATACCACGGCCGGCAAGTTTCATGTCTGCATATAATATTGTATATATATATATATCTTTCTGTCAGTAATTCCATAAATATATATATATGTGACTTATCTGTATATATTTTGGCGGAGCCAAACATCTGCAGTCATTCACAGGAACACACTGCAAAATCGCTCTCTCTCTCTCTCTCTATATATATATATACATATACCTAGGTGTATATATATATATATAGATATAATTGGCAATAAAATTCAAACGATCCCCAGAAACACTGAATATTCTATCTGTGAGACTTTGGTGGCTGCATGAAAAGAAATAGAGACATCGAAGTCAGAGACACGAGCGCACACACGTGTTTTTTTTCCCGTGCCCGTACTGTTATATATATATAACTTGTTGAGGAGTCGAATCATGGCTTCATGTTGTCTCTACCTGAGCCATCAATAATCAATGATGCAATTCAAAATGTCCTGGTATGATCAATGATACAATTCAAGTTTAATGATGGTTACAAAGTAGACTTTATATATATATATCCCGGATTTGCAGTTCAAAATTGCCAGTTTACTCCACATCCAAACACTTTCAATATATATATATATAAATATATATATATTGTCTGAGTTTTGGACGCGACCCACGACCGTTTTGCTTTTGAAACGCTTGTCTTTCAATGCCTCCTGCCAACAGTCTGTATATACATATACATGATATATATATATATATATCCTAGTCCATGTAGTATATATATATATTTGTATGTATATATATATAGAAATGCAAATATATATATATATATATTTGAATTACAATATATATAGATATATATAGACATATATACATATTTGGATTATATATATATACTGTATTCATATTTATTTGTATATATAAATATATATTTATATACATAGAAGATCATACGTATTGAATGAGCACAATCTCAAAAGAAGTCCTCAATCGCTTCTTGTGTCCATCCATAGTTTTTCAGCTCCTCAGTTCACAAACATATATCTATATGGTGAAAGAATTTTTGTGATCTGATTGACTGAGTCCAACACATTCGGATCATACCATCCTCCTGCTTGGAGCAAATCTTTCAGGTCCTGCCATGCAAATTGATTTCATATAGCTATATATATATATACAATATATATATATAGGTATATATATATATATACATACATAAATATATATATATATATTATACATATTGACAATTTCAAACACTCAATGCAACCAGACTGCTCGACTGATCTTGATGGAGCGGATGTATCTTGCTTTGCAGCCTTCTCAGTCAAGTTCTCGGTATGCTTTTTCACCAGCTCCTCCATGTGCTGGACAAAAAATCATGACTTAACCCATCATTTTGTGGCAATTAACAGGTGCCTTACATATGTACATTAGACTATATATATATATATGTATTTAAAAATATATGCCTACATACATATATATATATATATAATGTGCATCCAACCATTGGAAGGAATGATTCAAGCCAGTCCTCAAATCCAGGACGAGGGCCCCCTTGAGCACTTTGGGGGGGGCCCCCCAATATACATTTACAGGTGCTTCAAAAAACACAAACCGGGAGCACAATATACATTAACCACTTTTTTCATTTTTTTTCTGCAGCGGCCATGCTTCAACACCTCTCAGACGTCTCAGAGCCGACCTGGGACACCGCCGGCAATGCCGGCAAAGCTGAGGTCTGGGATAGATTCGATACTGCTTTTCAGCATTGAATTGACTGATATTTCAGCAAGAACTAAGGCTGGGGCATCTTATCGCTCTTATGGTCTTGGATTCAGCCTCAGCCGAGATAAATTGGCAAATGGTGGCAAATGATAATGCTGAAAAGCAGGCTCGCAGGAAAATTGCGCTGAAAAGCATTCAAAGAAGTGTCAATCATCATTCATTCTTTCTGATGAACTGTTCAAGTCTCGTGGTTAAAATCAACATTTAGCGTATTTAATGCACCTTCATGAAATCTATTTAATTTACAGTGAGAGAAGAGAGTTACCACACCACAGTCAGTCACTCCTCACAGCTGATGCGTGCGCTATTTCTTTCCAGCCATCTGAACGCATCTGAATCTGTGTCCAGCTAAATGCTAGAAAGTTCATTCCAACGTCACTTAGTGACTATTCAAGCCAAATTGACGGGCCTTGCAGCTATATAATGATTTGAATTTTCAATGCTTCTAAGATCCATTCATTCGCATTCATTGAAGCCCAAGCGGCATCATGTTGAAAAAAGGCTAGACAAGGACCCATTCATTGTCCCACTCAGCCTCCTCATCACGGTTTCGATGGCGGAGGACATAGGCCAAGGATCGAAGGCCTGCCTCCAGACGCCAGCCATGGGCACCAAGAACTTTCCAAGAAAGGTAATGGAGCGGTACACACTGCCATCAACGTTGTCCCACACCAAGTGACGTCCTTGGCCTTGAACTCGATGAAAAGTGAAATTCCAGTGCTGGGCCATGCCTGGGCAGCAGGCAAAGTCAGTAAGGACCAAGCCGTCCCGGATGAGGCTCCATGAGCCTTGCGACTCACAATGATGGTTCTTCTTCTTCACAGTGATGCGGCTGAAGTATGTGGGGCCACCTTGAGAAAGATCCTCGCCACCACTGCCATCATCTCGCAGCAAGCAGAACAATATCTCATTGTCCCGTCTTCTGCCAGGCTCCTGATGGAGCCATCTAAAGGCAACAATCTTCGACAAAGGGCTGAGTGCCGTGGAAGTTTCAGCCATGGCAAACCCCTGTCACTGTACGTGGTTGACACTGCGGAGATGGAGCCAAAATCTTGCATAAATAGTAGAATGTTCTGTTTTGCTTCAAAGTCATGGCATGCAAATCTTATTCTTTTGGAACAACATTTCTCCGATCCCTAAGGCTGCAAATTCTGATTTGTTTTAAAGGGTCATCGCGTGCAATTCAGTCAAAAACATATATACTGTCTCAGAGAACATATCCCACTATAGAATCGCAGTCCCTAAAACTCTTGAGTGCTGGCAAGTCACTTCAATGAATTTGCAATAACCCGGTAGGTACGTAAAAACCTGGGCGGAATGGAAAGGACAGGGGCTCATCTTTGCCCACAGATCTGACATCGGAAGATTCAACATCAGAATGTCCGCAACCCTCATGCCAAACGTCACCGAAGTGATTGTTATTGAGACACCATAGGTCAGGAAAAATGCAACTACCAGACACTATGCGCCCAATAGAGTCAATGTCACAACATGAAAAAAACACATGAAGCTCTTACATGAACGACATGAAGCTCTTACAGACTCAGGCTCTTACAGCCGTTTTTTGTTTGGCTCTTACAGCCAGGCTCTTACAGCCGTTTTTTTTTGGCTCTTACAGCCAAAATGTCATGGTCCTGTTGGGTACAGTGTGCTTTTTGCTCAGCACTTCTGGTTAGTGTGTGTTTCAATGTGCTTCAGAATTATAATCTATTATACTTGTTATACGTGTTATAATAGTCCCAAACAGATTCAACCGCTGGTCATTCTGAAACAATCTGAAGCAGCTTCTGCCAAGAACTGCCAAGCTGCCCAACACCCCAGTGAAAGAACATGTCAGAGGAGTCGAAACCAATCGCTGTAGTCTCGAAGACCATCCAACTGCCTGACACGACCGGCGGTTTGATTCAAAAATGGACTCAACTTCCACATTCAGCTCAACTGCAATTTTGCGGTGCAAGTTTGGGAAGCAGCCCCAAACGCCCCCAAACACCGCAACGTCCGACCCCACAGCATGTGTTTGGCCAATGCGCAACCCTGATAATGCTTAGCCCTGCCTGCGCCCATCTTAGGCAGCAGGACAACCCCAAACTTTGCATGAGAGGAGTTCCAACGGTTCCAAACAACAGCCACTATCGCACTAGTCTATTCTCTCACAATCTCTCACACTCCCAGATTCCAACATCAACAATTTTGGGAACATGCACTGGCATGAATTGACTGGAACTCGCTCATGCTCCCCGGCCCCGCAAGACAGGAAGCGCTTCCTGGTCAACTTCAACAAGAAACTGGCGCAAGCTGGAGCTAGGATCCACCGCTCCCTTAGCGGCTGCCCCCACTGAAGGTAGTAGGCGGCGGAAAGTCACGAGGACGTATTCACCGAAACTATTGCAGGAACCAAATTTCCCACCTGCACCCTTCGCCATCTTCTTCCACCTGGCCAGGAGACAGGACGGTGTTCGCAAACACAGCTCAGAATAGAGCGTGCGGTGGCCCTTCACTTTCACCTGGCCCTGCTGGTCCAGCAACGAGAACCCTGCCTTTGCACACAAGGACGCCAACTCCTTCATGTATGCAACTATGTTCTGACGCTGATTGTCGCTGTATGAATTCAAGCCGCCAAATGATTCTACAGTGAACAGGACCGTGCTGATCTGCCGGTCGGGAGTACTTTGGCATGCGGACAAAGATGAATGCCCCTTTCGAAGTGCAGAGATGCTTTTCCTGGTTTCTTGCAAGGAAGCAGAAAATACGGAAAATACATGTTGTTTGGGAAAAACTATGGCTTCCACCTACTGGACGCAACATCATGCTGTCACAACACTTGCTAGTAAAAGTGCACAAAACAGAAACAAACCTATTAAGACCAATTCCACCAAACTGCAGTGTCTCCTTGCCAAAGGATATCTTCAGAATGTGGGAGGATTCCTGGATGTTCAGCTTGTCATTGCAAACTTCCCCCAAGATGAGCCCCTCTTGGTCATGAGGATCCACAATGACAGCCATCCCAGCCGGTGTCCCCCAAACTTGAGAGGGCTGCTCATCCGGCACAGCTGGAGGTACCAGCAAGAGTACATGAAGTCGAGTGACTAGCTCTGCCGGCATTGCAGTCGAAGTGATTCTGGCGACGGGGCAGGGCACCGACACATATCTATCAACGTTATCAAGCTCAAGCTGAAGCACAAACCAGCAAAACCAGTCCCCATATCCACTGGTATAATATGGCTGCTACTGCTGCTACTTTTTTGGCATGCCTAGCAACAATTTCGAACAATTTCAATGTCGGCCATTGAAAATGGGAAAGTCAACCCATCTGTAAGAACTGAATGATTGCAAACTTCGAAACTTATTGTATAAGCCCGCCTGCTACCAAACCGCTTTTCACCCTTCTTCATCCCTCGGAAGACATCCAACACCAGGGCCAGCTTGACAGAATCACTTCGATGCAAGCGGATGACCAAGACTTGGTATCTTCTCACCCCGCGGCTGTCCGTGATACATGGGGGAATGAAGTTCTTGACCACTTGGACATGATCTCGATGATCTGTTGTGGCCTGCTCGGCAAGCTGCTGACCGAGCTGGTGCTGGACCCGCCTTTGGAAGTTCATCCGTAGCGCACTGCGAGACTGACGGGCTGTGTTCGCAATGTATGCACGTCGAGCCAGAGAAACCTCGTGCTGCATGGCATTCCATGTATTCAGCCCCTGGCTGACACCTGTGATCTGCGTCAAAGACAGTGCCTTCTCTGCATGGCGGGCCTGAACCATAAACTTCATGATGATCGGCATCAGTTTCCAACCGCGATCCACAGCGGCAAGTTCCCCATCACCGTGCCGACCGTGCTCTTGCAGCCTGCCATCTGACTCGCTTGCAACATCAGCACTTTGCAACAAGCCGCCCAAAGTTCTGTCAGGCCGCAGGATGATACGATCATTCGGATCATTGCCCTCACATGGATCAGGCAAAATTTGGGATTCTTGCAAGTCATGAGTCACCATGCCGAAGCGCTCCTCCAAGTTGACCTTGGCAGTGTCTTGAAGTTTCTGATTCAAATCATCAATTTCCCTGGCGGCTGCCATGTGCACTTCTGCATGTTCAACTGCTGCACTCGCAGCATCATCCTCATCCAAGTTGACCACTGGGTCGCTGTCCTCCTCACTGTCTCCATCTGACTCATCGCCAACCACGAACTCTGCGCTAGCATCCTTCTCCCCGTTCTCTTCCTCAGGGTTGCTACGAAAGAGTAGCTGTTCTCCATCTCGCTGCCACCACTCAACCAAATCAGCTTGAAGCTGTGATGCAGGAACCTGCACCATCAAAGCAGACACAAACTGGCAAGCAGTATCAAGTGACCTGTTTGACAGCTCAACGACATCAGATCGAGGAAGGCCCCCCCAATGCTGAAGCTTTGTGTGTTGCTGCAGGTTTGCAGCATTCGGTGGTGGACTTGAGCAGCCACGACCAAATCTTTGAATGTTGGAGTGCCTTGGTATGGTCGCTTGAGGCTGGCAAAGTAGTGCTCCAATTGATCTTCTTGGGCATGCTTCAATGAGAAGAGCTCACCCTGCACCCAGTGCATCACCCGGTGGGCAGCCTGACTTGCAAGAAGACAAACGTTGCGAAGTGTCACCAGTGCTGGACAAGCGCAATCATATATGTCCTAACACCACTAGCATTGAGCATGCTGATGAGTCATCTCATGACACAACTTGGGCGCCTGAGTTATCAGTGGATCATGTATGAGCCTGATCGCACTGATGGGCATGCTTATGAAGCCTGTGGCCCCATGACTGTTGCCCTTGCTGGTCATGTGTTGCTTCGGGTTCCATTGCCCCAAGGCAGAAGTGCAATCCAGGCCTTCTCTGACATCCGGCAGAAGAGGTTTGTTATGAACCTCCCAGATTCATGTATCACGCCATGGTCATGGGCATGGTGGCCGTGGTGACGATGGTGATATCCATGTGGCCAATCATGGAATGGCATGGCCGGGCATGGCACACAGATCGCACAGATGGAGCGGATGGAGTTGGCTACAATTTCCCGCAATTTCCACAATTCCTTAGTGTGAGGTCTATCGGATCTATGGCCTTGTGCTACCTGCACCAACCGCACCAACTGTGGTTTCCGGCAACGATGGCCAAAGCGGCCTTAGACTTTTAGCACTTTTACCAATCTACCCCGATGGGATTCATGTTTCACATCCAGCGGTCATACCGCAATGTTTACCTTCAAGGGAGGGCACACATGTGCCTCATGGCATACGACAGTGCCGACTTCTAGGAAAAGGCGGCGACCTCTACTTTGAGGACTAGGCAGTTCAGACTTTGTTGGCTGGTGAACCCCCAGACTTCGCAGATCGTTTTTTCAAGATGACTTTGAACATTTGAAGAGGTGTTCCACCAAACCAAAGGGTTTTTTGATTCGATTCACCTGGCAAAATCTCCAGAGTGCAAAAAAACGCAGAGATTCACAGCCGGCAGTGGCAGGTTCAACTTTTATCCGTTTTATCAGATGCCAATGGAGGCTATGTTCAGCAGCCTGATTCTGAGCAGGTTTTGACACCAAAACAGAGGGCTGCCAGGGCTGCCCCACAAGCAAAACCTCCCCATAGGAAACCAACAAATTTCTGTGGGAATCTCCAGTGCGTTTCAGAAGCAGCGTGGAATCTCCCTGAACTGAGTTTTGTTTCCGCATGCGGCGGATGAAGGTTGGAACGTCGGCAACTTAATCGACGTTAATCGAGAAGTCATTCATGCCAGTCCAATTTTTTGCAGGGTTTCTGCCATTAATTTCTAGTGTTTCTGGTCGTAAAATTGCGGATTTTGGAAGTTTGCCAGTTCAGTTCATGATCAATTCTGAAAATGGTGAAATCAGTTGACAGGCCAGGGTCTGCTTACGACACCGTGTCGTAAGCAGACCTGGCCCTCGGATGGATGAACATAACCATCATATCCTGCCATTCAAGGGCCAGGTCTGCTTACGACACGGTGTCGTAAGCAGACCCTGGGTTTGAGGGGTTTGAGACCGTTGAGACTATCATGCTATCATGTTCCGCTGGCACCGCTGGTGTCTCAGCCTGCTTCAGGAGACCTTCCCCTGATGACAAACACCACTGGCATGAAGTCGCATGAAGTTGCATTTCGAAGCTAGCACAGCCCTCAGTCTTCTGAATTTGATGCTGTTGATTTTGGCAAGAAAGAGATCGAAGAGATGTGGTTACCGGAGTGAGGGCCAGGTCTGCTTACGACCCCAGGTCGTAAGCAGACCCTGGGTTTGAGGGGCGTGAGGGCTTTAAGCGGGTTTAAGCGGGTTTAAGACTATCATGTTCCGCTGGTGTCTCAGCCTGACGCAGGAGACTCTCCCCTGATGACAAACAACAGCACTGGCAAGAAGTTGCATTTCGAAGCCAGCAGGGCCCTCAGTCTTCTGAACGTTCTGAATTTGATTTTGTTGATTTTGGCAAGAAAGAGATGTGGTTACTGGAGTTGTTATCGCGGACTCATCGCAAGATAACATGTGAAACTCCAATCGCTCCAATATCAAGCTGTGCACCATGTTCCCCACAACTGCGGTAGAGTGGCTCCAGACACCGAATTGTGGCCAAAGGGCCTGTTGCGAAGCGGCTGTCGGCTGTCGGCTGTCATGGCTTCGGCTGCGTTGGCATGTGATGCTGAGGATTTTGAGATGTCGGCTGCCATGACTTCCTGTAATGAGATGTCTGATCAGGAGCTAGATGTCCATCCAGCTCTTCCTGAGGAAGGGTGGCTCTCGAAGTTTGAGGAATGGCTGACGCAGTCATGGGGTTCCGCAGTTCCTGCTGGATTTGGTGAGTGGCTGCGAGAGAAGGCTGGTTCGTCTCAAGACTTGCATATATTCATTCATTCATTTCAGATACAGTTGAATCAATTTTCCAGTGCGAAGTTTCCAATGATGTAAACGTGTAAACATCAAGAATTTAGTATGAGCTAATTGCAAATTAACAAACATGTGGCGGACATGTCTTTAGATGCCAGCCTCCGCCAGCGCAGCAGGGGCCGCCTTCGCTTGGGGTTGGTTGCTGAAAAAGTTGAAACCACGTCATGATTGGGCGCTATGGGCCACCACCCAATGTATGACAACTTTGAGAAATGGCGGGGAATCCAGAACCCACTTTGGTTCTCAACAAACCACGACCCTCAACTGCTAGCTTAAATGGACACGCGGGCATGGCTTAACAAATTTCTGCGTGACCAACCAATAGAATTCCAGCGGCCTGGCCAAGACTTACCCTCGAGACCTGTACTCCGCAACTGTTCAGACAACGACTTGCCTCTCCCATCTTGAATGGTGCGGGGGAGAGCCACGTCCCAACGGAGGGACGCAGGGCATACCTTGAAGAGAGCAATCATCTGGATTCACCGACTTCAGCTATGCCTGAATCGTCTTGCTTGATACAACTTAGGTGCAAACGGAACTTCTGGCTTTGTTGCCACCTTGAGTGGTGCTTCGGCGGATGAATCTGTTTCGACTTGGCATGGCATGGGCATGCGAAGACCTATTTAACATGGTAAACATGGGAACTGGCCGGAACTGGCTACAGCCATAACTGGAAATGCTCTTTTACTTTAGGCTCTTCATGGCTCTTCAAAGAATCAGCCTATTGGATACCGGACAAAAACCCCAATCAAACAAAAATGAGCTAAAAGCAAACTAACAAAGAAACGCATTCCTGGATGTGAGTGACATGTCTTTTAGACGCCAGCCTCTGCGGCCAACGGTGTCCAAATGTGTCCAAGAAAATGGATACTTCAACTGCAACATCTACCAGTTCGTGGTCATCTTAGCTGCAAAATAATCCGTTTGGGTGGCAAGTGCGAACTGGACATTTAATGGCTGGCCAGTTAGAGAATCTAATGAAGCAATAAATCCCCAAGAAGGGTGTTGACACTGCTCATGGGTTTATTGAGTTTATTGAAATGTATCTTGTCACCCTGTGGCTTTCCTGGCATCTGAATGCCTAAGTCCGGTGACTTGTACAAACTTGACTTTCGGTGAGTTCTACTTAGCAGTAGAGCATGCCTGAAATCAACTGGAAATGCTCTTGCCCATTCGACACTGGAATCAAACCCTCATCAATTAAATGAGCCAATTACAAATTAACAAACATGTGGCTGACATGTCTTTAGACGCCAGCCTCCGCCAGCGCAGCAGGGGCCGCCTTCGCTTGGGGTTGGTTGCTGAAAAAGTTGAAACCACGTCATGATTGGGCGCTATGGGCCACCACCCAATGCATGACAACTATGAGAAATGGCGGGTAATCCAGAACCCACTTTGGTTCTCAACAAACCACGACCCTCAACTGCTAGCTTAAATGGACACGCGGGCATGGCTTAACAAATTTCTGCGTGACCAACCAATAGAATTCCAGCGGCCTGGCCAAGACTTACCCTCGAGACCTGTACTCCGCAACTGTTCAGACAACGACTTGCCTCTCCCATCTTGAATGGTGCGGGGGAGAGCCACGTCCCAACGGAGGGACGCAGGGCATACCTTGAAGAGAGCAATCATCTGGATTCACCGACTTCAGCTATGCCTGAACCGTCTTGCTTGAGACAACTTAGGTGCAAACGGAACTTCTGGCTTTGTTGCCACCTTGAGTGGTGCTTCGGCGGATGAATCTGTTTCGACTTGGCATGGCATGGGCATGCGAAGACCTATTTAACATGGTAAACATGGGAACTGGCCGGAACTGGCTACAGCCATAACTGGAAATGCTCTTTTACTTTAGGCTCTTCATGGCTCTTCAAAGAATCAGCCTATTGGATACCGGACAAAAACCCCAATCAAACAAAAATGAGCTAAAAGCAAACTAACAAAGAAACGCATTCCTGGATGTGAGTGACATGTCTGTTAGACGCCAGCCTCTGCGGCCAACGGTGTCCAAATGTGTCCAAGAAAATGGATACTTCAACTGCAACATCTACCAGTTCGTGGTCATCTTAGCTGCAAAATAATCCGTTTGGGTGGCAAGTGCGAACTGGACATTTAATGGCTGGCCAGTTAGAGAATCTAATGAAGCAATAAATCCCCAAGGAGGGTGTTGACACTGCTCATGGGTTTATTGAGTTTATTGAAATGTATCTTGTCACCCTGTGGCTTTCCTGGCATCTGAATGCCTAAGTCCGGTGACTTGTACAAACTTGACTTTCGGTGAGTTCTACTTAGCAGTAGAGCATGCCTGAAATCAACTGGAAATGCTCTTAGCCCATTCGACACTGGAATCAAACCCTCATCAATTAAATGAGCCAATTGCAAATTAACAAACATGTGGCTGACATGTCTTTAGACGCCAGGGGCCGCCTTCGCTTGGGGTTGGTTGCTGAAAAAGTTGAAACCACGTCATGATTGGGCGCTATGGGCCACCACCCAATGTATGACAACTATGAGAAATGGCGGGTAATCCAGAACCCACTTTGGTTCTCAACAAACCACGACCCTCAACTGCTAGCTTAAATGGACACGCGGGCATGGCTTAACAAATTTCTGCGTGACCAACCAATAGAATTCCAGCGGCCTGGCCAAGACTTACCCTCGAGACCTGTACTCCGCAACTGTTCAGACAACGACTTGCCTCTCCCATCTTGAATGGTGCGGGGGAGAGCCACGTCCCAACGGAGGGACGCAGGGCACACCTTGAAGAGAGCAATCATCTGGATTCACCGACTTCAGCTATGCCTGAATCGTCTTGCTTGATACAACTTGGGTGCAAACGGAACTTCTGGCTTTGTTGCCACCTTGAGTGGTGCTTCGGCTGCATTGTCGGAATGAATTGGTATCGACTTGGCATGCCATGGGCATGCGA
This sequence comes from Cladocopium goreaui, assembly GCA_947184155.2. Lineage (NCBI taxonomy): Eukaryota > Dinophyceae > Suessiales > Symbiodiniaceae > Cladocopium > Cladocopium goreaui. The sequence continues at coordinate 73,692 of CAMXCT020002474.1, read as the reverse complement.
AGACCTTTAAATGTTTCAGATTATCAAACATGTTTGCCATTGTTTGCCATTTGCGTGTTTCATTTTGCCCCTGCTTTGCCAAATCTAAGACATCTGCAGCCGCTGCTGGCTCCGGTGCAGGCTTGGGCTGAGCTGGGAACTTTGCCTACAGCGTCTGGCAACGGAGATGCAAGATTTTGAAAGACGCACCCAGGAGATCAGGCTGAGACTTTAAGAGACAAAACACTTGAATGTATTGACATATATGTATATATATATATATTGAAATTGAAATGCAACAGTTCATTTATCCATTTCGCTCCTTGTGACAAAACGAACAAATGCACCTCCATGCTCATGTGCAGCCAGTCCACCAAGTCGGAGCGATTGAGAAACGCCTGACGGAAAGCAGAGACAACACACAACCCCTCAACAGTGAAACAGCTCAGGTCACAATATGAACGGAAACCCGAACCTTCAGCTGCCAGCTGCTGGTCCTCGGTGCAAGCTTGTCGTGTAGATCGGAAGGTTTAGGAATGATCGATGCCAATATGGTTTGGCAGAAATTTGACAACCTCACAGTTGTAGCAGAACAAATATCGGACATATCGACATAGTCTGATGTAGCTGCTCTGAATTGTGAAACCTCCGCATGAACAGGTTGAGAAAATCCAAGGTTTTCAAGCTTGGACCATTGGACTGCTGACTAAATTCTATAAGCACAAACAACCTGAGCAGGTTTGAGTATCTCAGGCCAACAGTAAGCCGAAAATATTGAAAACCAAACTGCACCAAGAAACATATTGTCAATTTCAAAGGGCAAGGATGCCAATGCAATCGACGCTGAGCACAATGCGGCTAACCGGTTCACATGAATCGAACTACATCAGAGTTGACAAAACGAAGAAAATGGCCCAAGCAATCCGATTCGTACTTGGATTTGTTTGCTTTAACAAGAAGATTTGAGGAAACCCCTACTCTGAAATGTTTTTTTGAAGTCAAGCTGCCTTTCCTTACGACTGCGTTGGGTTGTCGAAAACGCTTGTGTACGGAGCACGCCTTTTCCCTGTGCGGTATGGATCGCTCTATCCGAGGAAACCCACTGGTCACATGGGAGTTGATGGGACTCGTGCTAGCCGACGAATTCCCCAGGTCACTTGGCATTTGCCGAAAGTTCCAACTCAAGATTGCTCATCTGAGCAAAACCTGCTTCGAAGCACGGAGAACTTATTCCATCCAATAAAGTCCTCACATGATTTTGTCGGAGTGCCAAAAATGCACTTTACAAAACTCCTTCCCCAAGTGAAAGTTGTGACTTTTATTACGAGAAAAAACATGCATGAATAATTCAAATGCGTACGATCGCAACTGCTTCGATGGTTTTGGCGTCATAGCATCCCTTCAATCAACCCTTGAGATCCTTTGAGCTCAAGAAAAACATCCTGAGGTTTCCAAAGCGCCTGTCAAAAAAAACGGGACTGTCGAACATCATTGAGCAAGAGAAACAAAGCTCCTTGGGGCCACTCACTCTGCCTGCTTCAAGTGCTCCCGAAATTTTGGAGGTCACTTCATTTTCACTAAAACAAAGAGCCTCCGTGGATCCAAGCCAAGCTAGCAAAAAAACGTTTCACGGAATACACTGAGGCTTCTTTTCTGGAGTCCTAGTGTTCTCTTGACTTGGACTTGGGAAGGAGTCTGGCTTCAGAAAAGTGTTCAGCACGACCCGCCCATGCCTTCAGTGAGCCATATAGCCTCCTTCATCACTGCCAAGCGCAAGACACTATGCCGAAAGTGGAACTTTTTCGGAACCTGAAAGTGGAACTTTTTCGGGGCCCCTTCTGGTAATGGAAGACAAGTGGTTCTTCTTGGGCCGCTCCCTCTGGAAGATACACCTGGATCATCTCATCACCGATGCTTCGCTCCTCGTGGCAAGATAGCAACAAAGCTGCAGTCTTCCTGTATCTGGCACAAAAAAAATGAGACTTCAACACTATGTACCGGGAAATGAAATCAACATAATCACAGCAGGAGATCACCAGGACCGCCTCCTGACTGGTGAGGAGAAGCTTAGTAAGTCGAATGAGATAGATACCAGGAGTTACATGCCTCTCTGTTATATGTCTGCTTTCAGTTTGCATCCCTTATCGTCTCTCATACTGACGATATACTTATATTCAGATATTACCATCCAACACATCCAATACATTTGGCTTCCTGCAACTCAAGGTAACGATGTGTCGGATGTGTCCTGACTGAACACAGATAGCTTGTGCAGCACGTCGCCAACCCGAACTGCCCTCCACCCAACTGCTGTGGAGCTGTCGGCACTGAGCTGCCACAAAAAGTTCCACTTCCGGGCCCCGAAAAAAATTCACTTCCGGGTCCCCGAAAAAAATCCACTTTCGGGCCCCGCAAAAAAAATCCACTTTCGGGCCCCGAAAAAGCTCCACTTTCGGGCCCCGAAAAAGCGCCACTTTCGGGCCCCGAAAAAGCTCCACTTTCGGGCCCCGAAAAAGCTCCACTTTCGTGCCCCGAAAAAGCGCCATTTTCGGGCCCCGAAAAAGTTCCACTGTCGGGCCCCGAAAAAAATCCAACTTTCGGGCCCCGAAAAAGTACCACTTTCAGGTTCCGAAAAAGTTCCACTTTCGGGCCCCGAAAAAGCTCCACTTCCGGGCCCCGAAAAACCTCCACTTTCAGTCCCCCGAAAAAGTTCCACTTTCAGGCCACGAAAAAGCTCCACTTTCGGGCCCCGAAAAAGGTCCACTTTCGGGCCCCGAAAAAGCACCACTTTCGGGCCCCGAAAAATTTACCCTTTTTCGCGTTTTTCGGGCCCCGAAAAAGCTCCACTTTCGGGCCCCGAAAAAGCTCCACTTTCGGGCCACTTCTCACCACTAAGTTAAGCCGGTCAAGCCTTACATCTTAGTGGGACAGGAAAACCAGCAAAACAGTCAAGGCTTACCTCTTACGGATGGAACCAACAAGTGAAACAGTCAAGTCCTAGGGATAAGAAAACATAAGAAAACCAGGAAAAGAGTCAAGTCTCACATCTTAGGGATGGCCCGAAAGTGGAACTTTTTCGGAACCTGAAAGTGGAACTTTTTCGGGGCCCGGAAGTGGAACTTTTTCGGGGCCCGAAAGTGGAGCTTTTTCAGGGCCTGAAAGTGGAACTTTTTCGGGGCCCGAAAGTGGAGTTTTTTCGGGGCCCGAAAGTGATACTTGTTGGCCATGGTCTTCTGTTGAGCCCGTTGGGCCCGTCAGGCCCGTCAGGCGGGGCCCGTTGGGGCCTGTCGAGCCCGTTGGGCCCGACGTTGGGGCAGTCGGGCAGTCCTGCTGTATGAGGTTCTTGGAAGGGGATCTTGTAGGGATCCTGTCGAGATCCTCGAAGATTCCTGATTTTGTAGAAGTCCTTGCGAGGAGATCTTGTGGATATCCTAGTGAAATCCTTTGTTGTAGAGCTGTTTGTGAGGAGATCTTGCGCACATCCTGCTGGAATCTTCTAAAAGATATTTGCGTGAAGATCTAGAAGGTGCTTGTATGAAAGTTTGCAAGGGAAGCCTTCAAGAGGTTCTTGTACAAAGATCTTCTCAGATCCCTCTAGCAGGTCCTTCTTTGACGACTGTGTGAAATTCTCAGTGAGGTCCTGGCTTGAGGTCCTGGAGTTTTTGTTCACAGATGCTTTCCTCAACGCTGTTAGGGCCTCTTTGCCGGGGATGATTGTCTCTATTTTTTTGTTTGAAAAGGTAGAGAGCCGGGCAGCGTTTGACAAGCCGGGTGGGCGGCCGCCGTTGTATTTGGGTCGGACATGTCAAGCAGATAGAAGCAGATATGCATATTTGGTTTTTTGGTTTTTGAAGGGGTGCCAATCAGATATGTTAGCAACCACATTCTTTATCCCTGCGTGATAGAAGGAAGAATCATCATGTAAGTTCCAAACTAAAACAATGATCAGTACATGCCACATTCTGTGGAGCAACTTTTCTGGCAGCAAATCTATATGGGACGATTCCGTGTCTGCCAGTTTGGATGTTGCCAAGCCGCCAAGCTATGTTTTCAAAAGTTTCACCTTCCGACGGTTTGGTGTGGGTCAAAGACCATGCGCTGTTTGGCCCACGTGCACAGCACATCATGCTTCCCATGGGGAGCAGGACATCTAAAAATGTTTAACCCATACCATCCCATATTCATTTGAGCAGGGCTGGAAAGCTTTAGCTAATCCCTTTTTATGGCTGATTTTTAGAAATTGATGATGATCATCCCCGATATCTAGGGTAATATAGGAATACTGCTCACTTGCTGGTTCCGGCAGCGCTGACGCGGATATGTGAGATAAAGCCGTCACAAAGGGATGAAGCGAAGCACGGGATTTTTTTTGTGGCCGCTGTCTAGGAAAGAATCGTAGAATCGGCAAACGGCACCGCTTGACAAATCATACCCCGAGTGGATGCGAAGGATTTTGTTTCACCGGTTGGTAGCCAACATCTGGTGCCGAACTAATCAACACCTGGTGGAATAATATCTGTAACCAAATGAAGAACAGAAAGCCATGGATTGCTGAAGCAGGAAAGCGACGAAAATTGGAAACATGATCCCAATGGCGTGCTGGGATCATACATTTTTCATCTACAACCAGATGTATTTAGGTATAAGATATACATAAAGAACAATCACCCAATGAATAAATATTTATGTGTGTATACGCATTAGAAAGATACAAGATGCATACATTTATATATGTATATATACATATGTTGAAATACGGCTAATGCCTGGGTTTAGCCTGGCAGGGCAACGACGATGGGCAGCACCTAGGAAAGTACTATTCTCCACTTGTTCGAACCTGAAAGTGGAACTTTTTCGGGGCCCGAAAGTGGAGCTTTTTCGGGGCTCGAAAATGGCGCTTTTTCGGGGCCCGAAAGTGGAGCTTTTTCGGGGCCTGAAAGTGGAGCTTTTTCGGGGCTCGAAAGTGGATTTTTTTTCGGGGCCCGAAAGTGGAGCTTTTTCGGGGCCCGGAAGTGGAGCTTTTTCGGGGCCCGAAAGTGGAATTTTTTCGGAACCTGAAAGTGGAATTTTTTCGGGGCCCGAAAGTGGAGCTTTTTCGGGGCCCGAAAGTGATATTTTTTTCGGGGCCCGAAAGTGGAGCTTTCTCGGGGCCTGAAAATGGGACTTTTTCGGGGCCCGAAAATGGCGTTTTTTCGGGGCCCCGAAAGTGGAGCTTTTTCGGGGCCCGAAAGTGGAACTTTTTCGGGGCCCGAAAGTGATATTTTTTTCGGGGCCCGAAAGTGGAGCTTTCTCGGGGCCTGAAAATGGGACTTTTTCGGGGCCCGAAAATGGCGTTTTTTCGGGGCCCCGAAAGTGGAGCTTTTTCGGGGCCCGAAAGCGACGAAAACGGGATTTTTTTTTGTGTGTTTTGCTGATTTTCTCATGTTCTCCTATCCCTAAGATGTAAGACTTGACTGTTTCATTGGTTTTCCCATTCCTGAGACATATAATACTTGACTGTTTTGCTGGTTTTCCCATCCCTAAGATGTAAGGCTTGCCCTTTTTGCTGGTTTTCCCATCCCTAAGATGCAGTTTTAATCTAATTAGACATAAACGCATAAAGACATAACAAACATAACATGAAATACGCGAAATACGTGAAATAGATATCATATGTCGATATGTGTCATATGTTACCAGTTCCCCCCAATCAACCATCACTTCTTTTTTTCGTTTTTTATCCATTCAAAACCAGAAATTCCTGGCTCCGAAGGAATCCTGGTGCCTTCAATCGCCTCAATGCCTCAGCCAGCTCTGAGATCTTGCATGGCATCTGGGCGTTCGGCGTTCCGCAGCTATTCAGGTATTCAGCAGTTGCAACCAGTCCAAGCCAGAAGCCTGGGCTTGGTAAGAGTTGAACAAGGTTGACCGAAAAGGGAAAACAATTCATCATGATGAGGATGACGATAATAATTCGAATAATTAAAATCGTCAATATCGGAATGATGGTTGGGATCACGATAACCGACGATAACAATGGTGGTGATCACTATGACGATGATAAAACGGATAAAAAAAAACAATGATGATGCAAATCATCGCAAATCATGATGATGATGATGATGGGTTGCAGCTTCACAATCGGAATTCAATGACATTGAATCAATGACTGACAATGACAAAACTTTTCATTCACGGAGGACCCATTCTGCCTTTTTTACCGTTATGTTTTCACGGCCAAGCAAGTCCAAGAGTGCATGCTGCGCAAACAGGGCAAAGCCATTATGCGCATTATGATCGTTATGATAAGTTTTACCAAAACGACCAAAAAAACTCTTATTGATTCATGAAGCCCTTAGGGCTTTGCAAAGATTGTTAATTGAGGACTTTGCAACAAAACGCAAAATTCGATCGCACTGGGGACAAAGTCATGGGGAGCATCCTTTGGCCTGTGGAAACAAGAGAAGATGCGTACTTCATGATGTCATTATATGTCATTATCGAATATATGCCATGCCATAATATCGATAATATGATCATAATATCGATAATATGCCATTTGTGCATACAACGCATACAATGCCATATGTTTCTGCCCAGCAGCCCAACGGTAATGGTGGCATTGACGTTGGTGAGCCATTCCAGCAAACTCCTGGATGTCCACCAACGCACCAAATCATCGTGCTTAGTGGTGCTTAGTATCCTCAGCTGCTGGAGCCAATCCGATACAGCTGGGAGCCTCTTGGGAGCCTGCATTGTCCGATGCAACCGGGACACTTTCGTCAGATTCACAGCTCCCTATACATCCCTATAAGTATACGAAGTATAGCTCCCCATTTTTTTGATTGGCTCTTACAGCCAGGCTCTTACAGCTTTTTTTTTGGCTCTTACAGCCAGGCTCTTACAGCCCTTTTCTCTGGCTCTTACAGCCAGGCTCTTACAGCCTTTTTTTGGCTCTTACAGCCAGGCTCTTACAGCCCTTTTTTTTGGCTCTTACAGCCAGGCTCTTACAGCCTTTTTTCGCTTTTTTTGGCTCTTACAGCCAGGCTCTTACAGCCGTTTTTTTTTGGCTCTTACAGCCAGCCTCTTACAGGCTTTTGCATCGCTGTTCCTGCAGTTCCTGACATCCACCCTGTGAGGCTTCGAAACGCTTCGAAACCTCCCCTAAAGCTTGACTATCTATCTTAGATTTTAGACTATTTCCCCACCTGCCAGGTGAGGGTTGTTAGATTTTATCGGATTTTGTCAGAGCTGTTCTCGGCTAGCTTCTCCTCCTCCTCGTCCTCCTCCTCCCTGCCCAGCTCAGTGTGCACTGCTGGACCTCATGGCCAGATAGAATGCCAGAAGAGATGCCACATAGAATGTCAGATAGAACGCCGGAAGATATGCCAGATAAAATGACATGAGATATGCCAGATAGAATGCCAGAACGCCAGAAGATATGCCAGATAGAATGTTACGGAATCGACGGAATGTTAGAAGATATGCCAAATAGAATGCCAGAAGGTATGCCAGATAGAATGCCAGATAGAATGTCAGATAGAATGCCACACAATGCCAGAAGATATGCCAGATAGAATGCCAGAAGGTATGCTAGGTAGAATGTCAGATAGAATGCCAGAAGGTATGCCAGAGAAAGCGAGAGAAAGTGCCAGAAGATATGCCAGGAGATATGCCAGATGGAATGCCAGAAAATATGCCAGATAGCATAGAATGCCAGAAGATTTGCCAGCAACAAAACATATAAATGTCATGGTGGGGAAAACTAGAAGTAAAGTAATTTAGTACATAATATCGATAATATCCTGTTGATATTTTGTAATCTGAATCCGGCATTTTACCATCAGTGCCCTGGGGTCCAGGCTTTCCGATCCACTTTGCCAGTGGCCGTGCGTGGCCAGTCCACTCTGCAGATGCTTGATCCGCTAGGCACAGCGCCGGATGCAGCGAGTGATTTCTCGTGCTTTCTGTAAAAAAAATTGTGTCTTCCCAGCATGTATTTTCCACCCAGCCCCGTGGAAATTGCCCATTTATAGTTCATTTTCCATGATTTACCGATAAAACTTGAATGGTGTTAAAACAAACTTTTGGGGATCATAGACACATAGAAGTAAGGTAAGCCAAAGAAATGTATAGACAGGACATAGACGCATAGAAGTAAGGTAAGCCAAAGAAACGCATAGATCATAGACGCACTATTGCGATTATTGAGATATTCATAGACAGAATGCAAAAAATGTATTTTATACATTTTGGACCCCCCCCTTGATATACATTTCTAAGGGGGTGGTTCGTCCAGGAGGAGGATAAGGAGGAGGATTTGGAACCATTGGAACCTGGGTCAATCTGGATGCAATTGTAATGTAATATATATATATATATACACACGCACACACATTCATTGTCATCATGCACAACGATGTGCCTCTGAAGTCGCTGCGGCACTGTTTTCCTTGGCAATTTGTTATATATGTATATAATCATATATATATATAGATATTTATACACATAAAAACAGCCTGACATGAAAAGAATCCAGCCTGTGATGCCGATTTCGGTGTTGGCCGTCGTGTCCACATTGTATCAGGTAGCTGAGCCTGACAATAGATGAACGTTTGTGTATATATATATATACAAACAATACATAAATACATATAAAACATTTATATGTATATATATATATATGTATATCTGTACCTATCACATGTATAAATATACATGTATATATATATATATACCCATCCAACAATTAAAAGACACGCGCCTTCCTCACAGGTGTTCGTGATCTTGGCCTCTGATCCTGACAGTGACAGGTGTCAACAGTTTAAAAAAAAATATATATATATACACACGAGTAGATGACATTCTTTGAAATGAAAGAAGCCAGCCCGTTTTCCATGGCTTGACTGTATTGGGCGAGCCTGTCAATTGGATCTATGAGCATCTAGAGAACATCAATTATATATCAATAAACAGCAAAAGCCACGAGATCACACAAACAAGCCTTAGGTAGTACCGTTGCCGCCTGCCCCTGGTCGGTTGCAAGCAGGTTGCTTCTGTCTCATTCATGATAAAAATGACAACAGCTATATATATATAAATACTTACACAAAATGACAAGTTTGATTAAAACATGCAGTTGGTTATGCTTGCCTGACCCCACTTGGGCGGTGGAACATGCTCGGCAATGATGCCGGCATGGCGAAAATGTCTCGATATATATATATATATATATAACCCATCGGTGTTCAATCGTTGCAAATTGAAAATAACCCATATATATATATATAGTGATTTTGAATGGACATTATATATATATATATACACATGTATATACATATTCGGAATTCATGAATGCAATATATATATATACACTGTACTATAGATATATTTACCCATATATATATATATTCCATTCATCTAACTGTACATGCATAAATAAATACAAATAAATATATATATATACAAATGTATACGTAGATATGTATATCTATGTATATGGTCCCTTGTGACAAAACCACTAGAGTCCCACACATAGAATCTACACATGCAGTGATTGACACAGGCAGTGCGGCGGGAGCCAGGAAGAGCGGCACAGCCAAACCACAACATATATATGTCAAATTGGCGCATCGCTCAATTTACGCTTGTATATTTTTTGTTTTTCCTCCCATCATCATATCTAGGTATAAATCTATATATATATAGAGATTGGCACTCGCCAGGTGGTATGAATGAATTGCAAAACGAACTGAGGCTCCCGCAATTGGAATATTCTATCTGTCTATATCTGTCTTAAGTTAAGCAAATTTATTTTTTATTTTTGGGTTGAGTACTAAATCTATTTTTTTAACTTTTTTTTTTGGTGTGATTTAGTGTATTCACCTGGTAGCAAGTTTTTGGATGATTTTTACCGGTATCTTTTGAATATTCTATCTGTGAAAGCATTCTATCTGCTAGAAATGCATTTAGTACTTAAAAAACAAATGTTTTTGAGTACTAAAATATTCTATCTGGTAGAAATGATGTATAATGGTTAATATAGTTGTTATATAATGGTTAATAATTGTTAATGATGGTGAATACCTGGTTAATGGGTATATTACCAACAATATAGTAGTGGTTGATAGTGGTTCATCATGATTCTTTTCGTGGTTAAAAAAGTTTAATGATGTGGGGAACCCCAATACCATAAACCTACCATTTATCCATGTATCCATTGGGGGGGTAGTTTATACCACCTATTTTTTTTTTAACACACAACTTATTTGGGGGATGGTTTATGATTGGGTTACCCTCCGGATCCCATTTCTGGATGATGTTCCCACTACAACCATCATTTTTCGGGGATTTTCCATTGCCACCTTTGATTACCAGAGGGTATACGCCCTTGAAAAAACAGCTGGGGTCACCACCCCCCGCCAAAAAAAACAACTCCTGAAGTGAACCCAAGGGCCCCAAGAAAAACCATCAACAGTGCGGGCTGTAGCCATGCCACATGTCTTGATGTGTGGCAAAAAACCCTAGCAACGTATCTTGGCTGGAATTCAAGCAGAATCATTATCCCAGGGATGTATCTCACCTGCTATATCTGGCTAATAACTCCAGGAACAATGGTGTAATCAGTGTAATCCACGCAACATGAATGGGACAACCCGTAGTTGCATCATATAAGTATATAGCAAGCCCAAAAAGGATAAGAACAGTAAAATCCTACTGACAAAAATGGTAAATGACATGTTTTTTCATCTTTGGGGGGTCACTATAGAATACTATATAATCATACATAGAGTTGTACAGCAGTTTAATGATACAATAAATTGTAATATAATTGCTATTATATACATATACATATACATACAGCTACATTTACACATTATATATATAATATTATAATTCTAATTATGACTATAATTATAATTATAGTTATAATTATGTAAACATATCTATACATACAGATGCAGTTACAAATATTTACACATATATTACGTATATGTTGAATCATGCTACTAACCACTCAGCTAGCTGGGAACGAACCCAGCTCGCTCCAAAGATCCAACCGATTCTCCACGCGGCCTGTGACTTATCTTCCACCGTGAAGAAGCAGGTCCTGTCTCTGCGCGTCGCTGATCGGGGTTGTTCAAGGTGGTGTCCCCCAAAATTTTGTGTTTGTTGGTTTATAAAAGTGAATAAACTATAAAAGTGTATAAACCATAGGCCGCCTACATAAACCTTATGGTAAGTACCTCCAATTTAGGAACCTGAAATGGCCAGTATATAAACCATAGGAATAGTATAGCTGGTTGGTGGTTTCAACCTACCCCTCTGAAAAATATGATGGAGTTTGCCAGTCGGGATGATGACATTCCCAACTGAATGGGAAAAAAATGTTCCAAACCACCAACCAAATAGATATATCATGATATATCTACCACAAACCATAGTGAAATTGGAGTTACTTGCACGCACCAACTTAGCGATTTAGCGCACTTCTAGCATCAAAATCGCATCAAGGATTGTAATCTACAATTTCTGGGAATGTTGATGGGTTTCCATTGCCATGTTTGATTGGGACTGGTCAGGAATTTTCATGTGGGCATAATTATCATTAATTATCTGGGTAAATGATCATATTTCACCAATCTGAATCTTGCGGCCATTTGGGGATGATCTGCGTCCTGGGTCGACGCGTCTCTCGCGTCTCGGCAGGCATAGCCAGGCCGCGCTCTTCCACATGCGTCTGGTGACCAGGCGGAAAAGCCATGGGTTTTCCTTAGGAATTTGGTAGTACAAATGATAGATTCTCATGGATTTTCCACATCTATGTTAACTATGTTAATTTCCCCTGCCGCCTGGGGTAGCCTCCAATAAACTATATAACACTTTGCTATGGAAAATCAGATCAAATCTTCTTGAGTACCCGGCCTGGTCAACGTTAACTAACATAACGAACTCGAAAGATTCACCATTTTTAATGGCTATTTAATAATGGGAAAACTCGCTATTTCTATGGCCATTTTCAATAGCTATGTAAAATTACCAGAGGGTATTTGGGATTCTATGGATTTCTATGGTTTTGTTAAGGGATTCTATGGTGAATGGGATTGACCGGGATTAACCACCACCAAGAATTACGAGTTGTTTGAGGCTCATTAAATGTTATTGACCAGCGTTGGGGCCGGTTGGATCTTCATGGTTTTGCATCGATTTATCCACCTCTCTTGAAAAAATGAGAGCAAGAATATAATGATGAGCTTAGCTACAAATGTACTACAATTAATGGGTGGAACCATCACTAGTTTTCATATCACATCAATGGCATAAATCTAGCCATACATGGCACATTCACACACAGATATGTATATATATATATGTCAAAACTGAAGACTGGCAGGTACCGATGGATGATTTTTACATATACATTTAATGAAATATAACTAAATATACACACATGTACCCTCTGGGTATTTAACATAGCCATGGAAAAGCACCATTTATAATAGGTAAATCCACTATAAATGGGCCATTTTCAATGGCTATGTTAAATAACCAGAGGGTATGCCATGCGGTAATCAAACATGGCAGTCTGGACATTTCCAGGCCTTCAGGAGTTGCAAGACCATCTTCGCCGTGTTGGCGTCGTAGTGGTGCAAGGGTCGTTGCAGCACCAAGACTTCCTGGTATTGAGAAAGAAATGCTTAGTAAATGCTTGATGATCCTTTAGAAAGGGTGAGTTATGGTGACTTTGATCCCATAGAACCGGCAAAACAAGGGAAAACTAGTGGAGTTAGTGGCAATGGTAATGGCAAAGTGCTGGAAAAATTGGTGGCTGGTGGATGTTATTTGATTCTCTGAGATCTAGAAAATCTGTTCAGAAACTGAGTGGCAGAATGGGGCTCCATTCAGTTTGCCGGGATCTAACGGGCATCGAAGCACAGTCTGCAACTTCCAGGCATCCCATGTTTTTCAAGCCAGCTGAGGCAGAACATTGTCCACTAAGTAGCCCTAATATGGGGACATGATGGATTCCAAATTCACACGACCAAAAAAGACAAGGGGAGACTCCAAGGATCTCCAACGCCCAGTAGACAGTGTAAACATGTGTAGACCATCCACCAAGTGTCTTAGATTTGTCTTCATGGTAACCCAAAATAACAACACATCTTTTTGGGTTGAATTTTTAGGGACCCGAAAAAGTGATGGGACCCCTATTCCAATACTACACCCATAAGAAACCCATATTCCATATGGCTATTCCATATGGGTAGCTTATGGGGGTTCCCATGGCTTCTCATCGGCCGGTGATGACAAGTGGCAGGATTCATGAGCAAGGCCCGGGCCAGGTGTAACTTCACCTTCCTGGTAGGTTGGGCTTCTGGGCCCCGCTGCCAATGGGGATTCCATGGGATCTCATGGCCCCTTTTGCCCTTTTGAAAAAAAACTTGATCACCGCCCCGGATTCAGCTTCCCTGGTCATGATTACTTGCACATATATACATGTATATATAATTATATATAGATAAAATGAAACTCCGCCTGTGCGTATACATACATACATTACATTACATTACATTACATTACATTACATTACATTACATTACATTACATACATTACATTACATTACATTTCATTTCATTTCATTACATTACATTACATTACATTTCATTACATTACATTACATACACACATACATACATACATACCATACATTACATACCATACCATACCATAACATAACATAGCATAACACAACACAACACAACACAACACAACACAACACTACACTACACTACACTACATTACATTACATTACATTACAATACATACATACATACATACACACACACATATATATATACATACATACGTGTGTGTATATGTATGCTAATATATGTGTGTGTACGCATAAAACAAGTGTATATAATATATATATATGTATGCATCTTATGTAAGGTTTATCTCCTCTTTTAACTACCGGTATCTGCCCTTTACATTGCTGACAGCACCGTCTCACCACCCATCATCTTTGTGGCTAACCTCAGGATCCATGAAAACCTACCATGCAGCAAGTTGGGTGTTTCAAAAAAGTGGCTTACCCTCCAGCAATCAAACGTGCCAATGGAAAAGCCCTATAAGTGAAGGTTTCTAGCTGGGAAATCAGATGTAAATGGTGGGTTTTCCATCGCTATGTTTGATTTCCCGAGGGTACTCCTCATCACCATTGCGTTTGCCAGTAACGCGACCACTAACTTGGAGAATGACTTAGGCCCAGCACTTTAAGAAACACCCATCACAGCATATCCTCTCGTACCGCACCATGTATAGTAATTGATAATCATTGTTATCCCATTATTGTACCATGCCCCTTTGGGAATTTGATATAGCTATTGAGCATAGCTAACCGCTCAATTGAACACTGTGAAAAGAGGCAAATCATCAAACCAAATAATGTGCCATCTATACCATAGCAAACTGTAACAAATAATCATTTCAGGCAATTCCCATGAATGTCTCCCTTTTTGCTGTTTAAATCTGTATTCATCACCATAAAATACCAATGATCCCAGTATTGTACCATCATCCCTAGGTTATAGATTCCCGACCATTACATCGCCATTTTTCGTTGCTGAAGTCGCCATGTTTGTTGCGCAATTAGTCACCATTTTCGCTGGTTAATGATCTCTCCGAAGCTTCACCTTTTGAGCCGTCCATTGTGTCCCAGGCGCTCGGTGTAGGTCAAGTTTTCCAACCACGAATTCTCGGCTGCCTCGGCATCCTCCTTCGCACCTTATCTCAACGAACCACGGTCTTCTTATATATATGTATATATATATATACATATAGAGGTAATTTTTTGTACCCCAATAATTAATTACATGGTTAACACTAAAATACACTATATATACATCTACTAAACCACGGTCTTGTTATATAATCTCATCCCCCTTATGATGCTAAACACCCCCATTTCATCCCATTTCTATGGTCTCAAAAAGAATGAAACAGTTGAAACATTTCCACTGCAACGAGATTACCTGTAGATGTTTGATTTCCACGTGGAGTATCAACTTTTTTGGGCCCCTACGAAACCATTGTTTCTGAGGTGTGTTTAATGAAGAGGGGATGGAAATCCTACGGAAATAATGGGCAATGGCAGTTCTATCTTTCTGGGTTCCTAGTGAGATTGTGTTGTGCCCATTTTGGACAAATCACGGCCAGGACATGGTATAGTCTATCATCTACCTATTCGTTCTTGAATCGAGGGAATCCCTAATCAACCAACACGTGGGGAAAACACATCTATGCTAACTACAATTGTTTTAACCCTGATTTCCCATCCCAAACCATAGATACCAGAGGACATTATTATGGGTAAAAAAAACAGGTTTACCCAAAAAAAATCCAAAACGTGGCAGCTTGATCCAGGTCAGCGGTGGATTGAACTAGACAGTCCTTTTTTGCCCCAGGTGCTGGAACACATGACCTGGGTCAGTTTCCTTGAAGGACTGAAAAAAAGCAACACTTTTCTGTTCTGAATTTTCTCCTCATAGTTCAGTACATCATTCAGTAAAGATAGAAGGAACTGGAACTCACCCTCCATGGTTTTTCCAGCTCCCAGCTCCATCCAGGCACTGGCCGTATCAGCATAGAGCTGGGTTTCCACCAGTTTCAACGTGGCTTTCATCTGCATCGTCTCCAGGATCCGACGCACCTGCGGAGAGGCTAGACTGCCGTGTCCTGGTGGGGTTGGATGAAAATGGGGCCATGGCATACCCGACTTTTGGGCAAGTTTGTCTATCGGGAAAGTGATGATTGATGAAATGATGATCATGGGATGTTGAATGATCTTGATGGATTTCAAAACTCTTTTAAAGCCTCCAAAAAAAGATCGAAACATCGATTCTCTCCAAGATTCTCCCAGAAATGTTCAACCCCAGCCCCAACCGCCCTTTTAAAGGTCCCTGTAGCCGTTGCGGCACCCGGGCAGGGTCCAGCGCTTGCTCACCGAAGGTCAGGTTCCGCCAAGCCGATGTCTCAAGGACAATGGCCTCCTGTGTCACGTGCAGCACTCGAAGGTGCGAGGGGATGAAGATGAAGCCCTGCTGTGGAAAGACCACCTGAGATGGAGCTGACAATTCATGGTGAATGATTGATACATATTGATACCACTGCTACGGAGAATTCTTGAATTCTTGCTGTGGTTCTACTGATATATCCCCCAATGATTGAGAAAAATGATACCAGTTCAACCAAATAGTGGCGAAACAAATTGTGGAAATCTCAGAATCTGGTTGCTTACAAGTGCTTGACCATACAAATATACAGTATATTACAGTATAGTATACTACCACAAGGGAAAAAACCATCAGAAAGCAACCAACCATCAACTTCAAAGGATCATCGTTTTCCCCACTAGCCTCCTCTAAACTAACGTAACTAACATAGATGCGGACCAAAAAAAGTACAGTAAATACTTTGGTAAATCATCATAAATCATCTTCCAAATGGGCCATTTTTACCACATCTATGTTGGTTTACCCCAGGGTACTGTCATGTCGGGCTCCCCCCACAACCTCTCACAGACCTGAACCAAGCACCGTCAAGCCACGTGCCCCAGCAGCCGCAACAAAGTGGCTTTCCCAGAGCCGTGGGGGCCGTTCACAGCCACCAGTTTTCCTGCACTTGGTCTTACCCTCTGGTAATTTAACATAGCGAACTGGAAAATCACGATGCTATTAATGGGAAAACTCACTATTTCAATGACCATTTTCAATAGCTATGTTAGTTTACCAGAGGCTATTTTCTTTTTCATTTCTTCGGTTTTAAGCTTTAGGGATATCATGGGATAATCATGGGATAATCATGGGATAATATCATGATGTTTCAAGCATTGGGGACCCCACAGATCCAGCACAAAGAGGTCTTGCTTCCGAAAGACTGCGGCGCTTCTGCTGGACACTTCCGTGCCACTCGAAACGGCATAAGGAATGTGATCCAAGCTAAAGATATTCCATTGATATCCCGTTGTATCATATATTATCATATATCAAAGCAGTATTTTGGATGGTTCATCCCAATTTTATTACTTAATCACCATTTAGTTCGATGTCCTCATTCAAACCTCCATGGCTAGTTTGGACATTTCTATGCATTTCCCAGCCATACTTGGAGGTTTCCTAAAATATGGCTACCCCAAATCATGGGGTTTTGATGGGGTTTTCCCTGGTTTTCCGCCTTAGAGAACCAGTCACTTGGATGATTTTGGAGTACCCCCATGACTTAGGAAAGCCCCAGTAATCAGTTGACACCCAGAAACAAACCGAACCACAGGAAACGCTCCTTGTGGCACTTGCAGCGTCACATCTTTGAAGATGCAGGCGCCATGTCGGGTGTAGCTCAGACTCTCCATCCTTTAGGCCGACAGGCCAGGGGGGATACGAAATGAGAAGGATATGGTTCCATTGATGGGGGTAGCCCAAAAGCTGGATGGGTTACAATGGAACATCCGAACATTAAATTCGGATGATTTGGGGGTACCTCTCTTTAGGAAACCTCCATATTACACATATATCATGTCTAGGTATAGGAACCCTGAGATAGAAACTGGGGAGACCATGGGAGACCTGGAAATATTCCCGGAAACACTTTGTGAGTCAGAAAGTGCCAAACAGAATTCAAACAATACTAATCAAATAAAGTAAAAATAAGCACATTATATAATTGCTGAAAGTTTAGGGGCAGGTTCGTTACCCATCACCAGGCTAAACACCTTTCCACTCATACACCGCCATGTCAACAGCAGGGTCTTGTGAAACCCACTCTGGCTAGCTAGCTCCTTCCGTTCTTCCATCCCAAATTTCCCTGGAGTAAGCAACTAACCTGGAGATATGATGGATACAAACGGTTTCTGAGAACATACGGGAATGAAGGCCAACAAATGATCTAGGTCAACGAACATGTCTCCCTAAACACAAATGATCTAGCTCTTCTACAAGGATTGTGGGGCTTGGGTCAGCTACAACCAACATCAACAAGTTGAGCATCTGAAAGCTGAAACACAACAAGCACTGTCCTGATGGGGATGAGATCTGTTTTGTACATCACATCTGCCAAAGACGTTTCCGACTGCAGTGCTTCGTCACGCGCTCGCTTCCTGGTCGCGCGAATCGAGGTGAAAGAGTGATCAACTCGGATGAATCAGGTGAAAGAGTGAGACTGCTATGATCAAGTCCCATTTCAAATGAGTAGTCATGGGATATCATGAGCTTCAGGGTCACCATTTATGATAAAATGTATCATGAGCTTCAGAGTCACCATTGTTCCAAGCCAAGAACTGACTTTCCTGACACGACAAGCTCAACGTTTGCTAACTCAAAGGCCATACAGTGGCCATGATGTGGCCATGCATGCCCAAATCACTCGCGCAAGAAGCGAAGGGCACTTATAATATTTCATCTTGTTAATGAAAAGATGTCCCATAATGGACTATTACATATGATAAAATAACTTTTTGATATATATATATAATTACATGTGAATAATACATAATAATACATACATTGTTGGTACATGTTGGTACTATACCTATATTTACCTATGTACTATATTACTATATCTATGATTCCCATAGTGCAGCCCCAAAACATGATCATAACCACGACCTGGTAGTTCCAGGCCCCTTGGATGGGAAACATCATGGAACTACCTTCCTGGAAATACTGTTCGGCATCTTTTTGGCTGTTATGATACTCACATGGGGATGGGTCAAAACCCTGGTACCTAGTGAACCCCAAAATAGCTGGTAAATGGATGTTCATCCCACTAAAAATGTATCTATAGGTATTGACCCATACCCACATGTTCATCCATATTCGGGTTTTCCTATTTCTTGCATCTGTCTCCTTTTGCTTGTAAATTGCCATGTGCTCCCGCATCATTCTTACTTCATTTCACGGGCTTCAAGAATTGGACGATGGCAATCAAATCGAGGTCTTCTTTCTGGTCAAGGTGATGAATGGTTGGTGGTTTCAACCCCTCTGAAAAATATTAGCCGGTTGGGATGATTATTCCCAATATATGGAAAAATAAACATGTTCCAAACCACCAACCAGAAAATCTGCCACTTCCCCTCAAACATTTCCACGCCAGGCATCGTGTTCTCTCTGCGCTGCCGATTCACGGCTTTCCAGGCTAAGAGGTCGGTTTCTTTGTTGAAAAAGACCGTCAAGTCCTGAGTCCCAGCGGTTGCGGTTATATTTCATGGGTATAACTCGGTAAACAATGGTTGTATAACCCACTTATTAGATCTTATTAGTAAACTTATAGAGTGGAATTGCACCGCCAAAAGCCCACCAAGCAGTGAGATTTTAAGATGCACAACCGTGTTTTTTTCGCGGTGATGCGAAATTCAAGAGGGTGATTTTACCACCAAAACATGGCGACGCAGGCAATCACGGGAGTGCAAAGCATAGTAAGCATAGTAGCCATCGCTCTGGGTTGGACAGATCTGGACAGTACCGCTGTCCGAAGTGTCTACAACAAGTTCAGGAGGTACTTTAAGCCAATTGCAAGCATTTGCAAGCTACATATTATATGGGCAAATTATAGTAATCCACTCACCTGAAACTTGCGGCCATTTTATTATAGTAATTCACTAACCTGAAATATTAATCATGATTCCAGGCTTCGGTCGCGAGGTGAGGTCGTTATTATTTGCCCAATTCTCCACAGGAGGTGGCGTGGAATCCGTGGAAGTTCATTTTGTGTAGCTGGGGAGTTGTACCATTCCCAACATCATCTATGGGAGACGAATTTGTATCTGTTTTAACATGTTTCAAAATTGTTTTTATCTATTTACTATTTTAATCTTGCTCAGCTCGGCTTTCAGACTATCCCATAAAGATAGCAACCAATTGAGAATCATTAAATCATATTAAAACCTCATTCCAGGATATTCCGTTAAAAAGAAGCAAAAATTACACCACCAGCCACACATGTTTTTTCACTTGTTCAGCTCACCCAAGGCTCTCGCAAAGAGCGAAACTCCTCGATCAACGCCAGAATGATGTGGTACGCCTCCTTAGCAACGGAGTGACACCGGTGTCAACCTCCAGCATTGAAAAACCATGAAAAGCATCACGACTCAGGTCATGCTGGCATGGCATCTCGAACACAAAGCACATGGATTCGAAATGATTCGAATGTCTCAGGGTGGCATTGAGCTTGGCACTTCAAACACATTCAGCTTTGTGGAGTTCAATACTTCAAACAACACAATATGTGGCCTCTGGTAATTTGTTACATAGCTATTGAACATGGCCCATTTAGAAATAGTTGATTTACCCTTAAAACATGGTGATTTTCCAGCGTTTTTTGTATATGTTTATCAGAGGGTAATTCTTTGAGAGATTTGCCCACGAGGCGGGGGCTTAACTGGCCACATGATCCAAGCTAGATCTGCAGCCCGATCCGTTTCACGTATCATTTCATAATTTGTCTATAATTGCCTATATATGTGTAAATAAATACATATATATATATATAAATATATATATATAAATATATAATTAAGATATATATATATATATGTGTGTGTGTGTGGAACATCTGAAAAGATGTAAAACTTCCTATAGCTTTGACTTGGTTCAGTTTTACTTCGTACTTGCAGGGGAGATGTAAAACTTCCTATTGCTTTGACTTGGTTCAATTTTACTTCGTACTTGCAGGGGCGTCAGGCCCATCATACCTACCTGACGCAACGAAGCTATGGTATGATGGGGGAAGGGTGAACTGATCATTCACCTGTACCTGCAGATCTTGGCATGGATGTCGCGGACATAGCTTGCAAGATCAATTTGACAATCTCATTGATTTTCGCTGATGGCAACCGGCCAAGCCAAGAACCGGCACGTCGATATTTTCCACTTGAGGGTTGTCTACTGCACTGTTGTCGCAATCTGGATTTATTTGGTTATTTACAACTGGTTCAGCTGCATCAGAACCTTCCTCAGAGCAAGGACGTAGAAAACTTACTTCGCACTGAAATTCACGCTGGATCAACTAATTTTCCTGGCAGTTTGAAAGGGATTGTTTTGTGCACGTTTGATGCACTCCACAACAAAATTCGCAATGTTGTTTCTGAGCAAGTGTGTCATTCCTGCTGTATACGTCAAGTTGGCAGGAACCCTTCGGGGAAAGCCTTTCCAGGCTAACAATTGACAGTAAAACGATGTCTGAATTTACACTTTTGAATTAGTAATTCGTTTAAGTAAAGTGAACTGCTGGCCTTTTTTCATTGTCTCACTTGTCGGTCGAGTGAGTGTTGAACTGCTGCCCGCTGAGCCTGGGATCATCCTTTTTCATTTGCGGCTTTGCATAGCTGGACGTCACGTTAACAATTCCTTTTCAACTTTGCTCAAGAGAGTACGGAGCTCGATATTTTACTGCATGACTTGTGACCATGTGAAGGCTTCAGGACATTCCTGCAGGTGTGGTGTTTCTTTCTTTTTATGGTCGTTGGTGAGGTTCAATTGTGCATGTAATTCATTTGAATACTGACAGCTGTCGATAGGGGTTGAAATGAATGCCGAGGGCCTTTGAGCCTTATCACGAATACTGCATGAGCTGTGGATGCATCCAATGTTTGTGTGTTTTTACCATTAAAGTGATCGTCTGACAGTGCTGCCAGACCTGTTATTTTTGGCCATGTTTCCTGGTCGTTGGCCAAACTTTTCGGAGAACATGTGGAACTGTGGCTGGTCATCGCCTGCCTTTACTTCACCTCAACCTGCAGCACAATTTGGTCAATTTTGTGGAGGTGATCTGATGAACCAACAGTCTCAAGCTCAGTCACAAGCTCAGACTCAAGCTCAGTTGGCTCAGTTACGGGACCAAAATGCATTACTGCATCAACAGTTGAATTCCCAAGCTCAGACCCATATTCAGCAACTCCAACAGCTTCTCCCATTCCATCAGACTCCCCAACAAACCGCATCTCATCAAAATCCTCCTTCAGTGCCTGAGCCACCAACGGTGCCACCAGTCCAGACTCCTCCTGTTCCAACTCCATCTCAACCCGCTCCACAAGAGCCACATCCCACTTTCAATCCAGAAGAGATGATGCAACAGATGCGCAACACAGTGGAATCTGGCATGCAGGCGTTTATGGAAATGACCAAAGAAAGGTCTAAGAGCCCTCATGCAAGTGGAGTTCCACTCCCATCAGCGACTCCAGTCGCAGAATCTCCACCCATTGTCCCATTACCACCACTTCCACGGCTTCATCGCCGTTCCAGGTCACGGTCTCAACATATTCCGTCTCAGGTGGACAAACGTCCCATTTCGATCCCGAAAAGTCCAAGATGTCACAGACGGGATAGCCGTTCCCGCCAACATTGTCGACGTTCCCGCTTACGGGATGACTCCATGTCTCCAGGCCGTCCCCAGTCAGTCACTCTTCGTTCCAACTCTCCACGTCATCGAGAAGACCTACATCAACGTGAGGAACTTCGACGCCGTGATGAGTATACTTATCCATCCACTACACAGCAACCTCCATCTTGGCATGACCATCACTACGAACAACCTTCAATTTCCGACAAGTCAGACTACCAAGACTATTCCACCTACCCTGACTACGGCTCCACCAAAAAGTGGAAGCCTTGGCAGTCTTGGAAGGACCAGTCCAAGTCTCAATATTACACGCATCCCTCTGGATGGATCGATTACTCAAAGCCACACTACAAACATCAATCTTATGATGAACAGCCTTCCAAGTATCCTTCAAAGCCTCTGACGGCATACTCGCTGGACAAGCACTCCCACAGCCAGGGCAATCATCCCAATCGCTCTGGTTCAGCTCAATCCCGAGTGTCCACTCTTCCACCTGGTCATATGGCCATCAACCTTCAAGAAGGTTCCAGAGAGGAATGGGCTCGCCAAGTCAAACATGCTCTCACCCATCCTGATCGGATGAGAGCGGCAAATGAACTTGACGCAAAGGAGCTTCCTCAACCATCCATGAGTATTGTCCAAGAGCACTTTGACGAAGCAATGGACGAGTTGACCAACGTGGACGTGAGAATTCCCACAGACATTGGCAGAAAGGCCATACATTTATTGTCAAGTACAGGCATCCTGACGGATTTTGACTTGTCCGCATGCTATGTTCGAGAACTTCCACAAACAGGCATGCTAGCCTTAGTCATGCCGCTGCCAGAAATGAGCCGATTTCAAATGCCCCCACCTTTTGGCGGCCAAACCCTCGTCACACATGCACTTGGCCATGGTATGACCCTCAGTACCGCACAGCTGATCCTTATGGAGGGCAAGATCCGACCAGCAAACTGGGCTTACCACAAAAATCCACAGAGATGCCAAATGCCCACCTTTGGAGCATTCTACATAGGCCGACAGATTGCCAATGCTGACAAGAACTTCCCATCATGGGCAGAACAGGAACTACTTGATTCCATGGAGAAGAAAGGCAAAGGCCAGCAAGAAATCACCATTGGGGCGATCTATAGAGGCTCAGTGGAACATCTTGCACTGCGCGGTGGAGGGAACGAGAAATGTCAGCTCAATGTAGCTAAAAAGGGAATCGTCACCACTCCGGAGAAGTACACGATTGCTCATAGCTACCACGTGGGGCTGAAGTTCATCGCGATCAAATGGTCAGACCTCAAGGATGATGACCAACTGGCACGGCGCCCTATTGAACTTAAGGACACAGATTCTGAGGACAATGTCAACTATCGCGCCAACGAGGAACGGCATGCAGCCAAACGTAAACGTTGAGCATTTAAGACAGCATTCTCTGATCGTGTATCATTAGTTTTCTTGTCCTAAACAGGATCATGACTTCTTTTCTGGGGATTTCCTGGACAAACGCATTGGCAAAATGCGACTGCTGATTTGCCCATCTGATTGCTTTTCACTCTTATGAACTTTTCTGGTCATTAGGAGCTTGCAGTGTTTGTTTAGTGACTTTGATGCACATACCAACATTGCTTGACAGGGCCTTGTGCCTTAAATGTGATGTTCCATTTCATTTCATCCTGTCAATCGTTGTAACCACCGCAGCTTTTTTGATCCATCAGTAATCTTGAACTGCCCACGCCACCATGGCAGAGTCTGATCGATCCCGCTCACCAGCACCTGGTCGAAATCGAGCTGAACCTGAGCCTCCTCGCCCTCCTGTACGGCAAGCTCTTCCGTTCTTTCCTCGATGGTGTGGTCCTATGCAATCAGCGATTTGGCACTCTCAACAGATGCTGCGACCTCAGTCCAGACCTCAGTTCCAAGCTGAGTTCAATATGCGCCAGTCGGGACCTTATATGATGACTCCACCAACAGATCCATCAGCTTCGATGCATACATGGCCAAATCCAAGACTTCCACCTACCAATCCAAGATTTCCACCTGCACCTCCTTCATCACCACCACCAACACTTGCATATCCACGTCAATCCAGCTCAGCCACTCCGCCATGTTCACCTACGATTCCATGTGCTCCGACTCAACTGGCTTCGCCCAGTACTCCATCAATCCCGTCGTCACAACCTCGCCACTCTGGCACTCCATTCTCCAAGTCACCAGGAGGACAGACTACCATTGATGAAAGTCGTACATATGGCTTCGATCTCAACCCTCACTGGCAAGATGATCAAGACCACTACGACAACCAGAAGATTAACGGCTTGACCTTCCCTCGAAGTATTCGACCTTCAGCTTTTACACAAAAGCTCGACATCGAGGGATGCGATCCACTGAAGCTGCCAGTAGCGGCCTTACTATATCAGCAGGCCAACAACTTCTGGCTTCGGAAGCTGGCTCATGGGCGTGAAGTGTACCTGATTCCTACGGGGGACATCGCGGCGGTGGTATTCATGACGGAGCTATTGACTCAATTACGGAACAAAGGGGTGGATCTTGACAAGGTGTCATCTTGCAAAGCCAGACAGGATGGAAAGTTGCTGGACAAGACCAACAACACCAAGTACGCTGCTCAACAGATCGCAGACCTGATCCATACTTGGGTTCCTACCCGAATGGCAGACCCTGACACTCAACAGGAACTGACTCAACTTCGGAGTCAACTCGCCCAACTGTGACAACAACTCGGGGAAAACCTGGGCGAATCTTCATCTCCGGGCACTCCTGGCCCTCCAGCATCCAGTCCTGCTGCTACACCTATCCAAGCTGCTCTTCTTCGAAGCTCTCAACAACCAGCTCCTCCTGCACCTCCGGGCTTTGATCCTTCATCCCTTCTTGTCGGCACCACCAGTGTCAATCCGTGGCTCACTCAGAACATGCCACCCACCCTTGCAGTCAGAGCCTTCAACAAGTGGTTGAAAGAACTTGCTCTTTCCGAAGCAAAACGCAAAGTGCTCACCGACAATATTGCCAAGACGGAGGAATGGTGGGCCAAGCAACCAGCTGACGCCCTCGAGACTGTGGAACGCGTGGCAGTCATGATGGGAATCCCAGTCAATCTCATGGGCAAAAACTATGATGCGTTGAACCTCCTCCGGGCTATGACAGCAGGCATCAGCCTTACCAATTGACTAGCCCCGCTCTTGCGTCGGAAACTTAAGCACAAAGTGCTTCAATCCCATTTGCAAATTCTCCATTCGATGATCCTCATTCTTTACATTTTGACTCCCTTCACCATGACTTACAGCATCCATTTATTTCAAGGATTCCGCATCATTCAAACGCGAATGATGCTCCTGACAATTCTCCATGGTCACCGACCTAATCCCAAGCTGAAGTCAATTTTGGAAGGGTGTGCGGACCTCCAACACCTGTGGGGCTTCACGCTACATTCCCACAACCTTTTCTCCAGACAATTTTTCCAACCTCAGAGCGTCTATTCCGTTTCACTCACATCCAATCAATGCAACCCAAATTCTACGTGGGCTCTGCAATGCACCATGTCATGGACAGAGAGTACAGCCGCTCCAGGAAATACCTTCAACTCACCAATGAGAGACTTGTGCAAGCTGAACTGGCACTTCGTTACTGGCAAGAACATGACAACTTGTATATTTGGGCGCCTATTCCAATCTATACAGACAGAAGCGACTATCGCAGCCTGGAAATGGCACTGATTCAAGAATGGCAACCTCGCCTCAATTATCCTTTTATTTGCCAATTCTTCCACCCAAAGAAGGGTCTTCTCAAAAAACCCCTTCTTAACACCAATGCGCAATTTGGTCTTGCGACTCTTTGGCGGCGTGCCAAACACAAGTTCACTCCACAACTGGTACGTCAAATTTTGACCTCTGCCAGATTCCAGAATCGTCTTGAACTCTGGACAATCATCCACGCCCTAGGTTCAAATACCAAGGCAAGGTTTGAGCAAACAAAGCTGCTCAGATCCAATGATGGTGGATTGACCTTATGCTACGCTTTACGTCGACTGGCCAACAACACCCAGGAGCCCTTCCGTACCCTGTCCCTGAATGCCATCGATGCCTCCATCCAATGGTGGCGAGGGAAACCAGCACCCAAGGCGACAGCTCTACGGGCCCCATGGTGCCTCGCTCCCGACCTCCAAAAAACCTTGAAGAAGTTTCTGCGACAATGGCATGTCAGGATGCTTGCTCACCAGGTACCATGTCACACTCCTTCCTTCAAGACGGTCTTCATCAAACATGCGGCAGTGTTGGACATCCTTTGCAATCACAAACAAGCCATCGACGACTGGTCGACTACGAACCCAGCCACATGTTGTTGCAAATCCTGGTCCTGCTACAAGAGTGCGGCACTCAATCCTTCGGACTCTCACTGGGTCCTCTCCGGCTCACTTCTCCATTCCCATCTCCAACCAGACCTTGCTGTCATTGCGGAAGGATCTTTGGCCAGCAAAGTCTTCCCGTCCAAGAAGGAATTTCAAAACCAACTGCGTCTTGGCTTGAAGAATTGGACCAAGCGCAATGGTCTTCCTTCCATGCCCCAGTCCGATATCACCGACCTTTGTCACCTGTTGTGGCAACAACACCTGTCACAGATCACAGATCACATCACAAAGCAATCAAT
This sequence comes from Cladocopium goreaui, assembly GCA_947184155.2. Taxonomy (NCBI): domain Eukaryota; class Dinophyceae; order Suessiales; family Symbiodiniaceae; genus Cladocopium; species Cladocopium goreaui. Next base: position 46,691 of record CAMXCT020002474.1, on the reverse strand, counting down.
TGGACGTCTTCAAGACACCTTTGATGGTGCCATCTTCCATTGTGAGGACAAACACGCTTCCTCTCTTCGAATATTTTGCCCGTGCATTTATTTCGAATCCATCGAGAAGACATTCCAAGACCCTTCCATCTTTGAATCCCTACCCAGCGAACCATCATCAATCGTGACTTCCTTGGTTGAATCCCTTCAACGCCAGCACGGACGTACATATCCGTGGGCAGTGGGATCGGGTCGCCAGCTTCCATCTGGGTATATTCTGGCCAAAAGGAAGAAAGACTTCCGCAGTGGCAGGCCGATTATTTCCTTTGTCGACTCCCCATTCAGACCAATGCTCAACATTCTTGCCAGACTCATCTTCCAGCTTATCCCTACGGCATGTCCAAATCATTTCGCTACAGGCGACGTGTACACTCTGCTCGCGATATTGCGATCGGCGCCTGTCGACGCCGATTTGATCTTGGTCAATCAAGACTTGGCCGGCTTTTTCACAAGTATTGATCAAGACAGATTCCTTCGTTCCTGGTTCATGCTCCTTGACTTTCTCCGGCCCAAGATGAATGTCTACGATGAGGAAGTTTTCTCTGTCTACCCTGGAAAGTCCAACAATCCAGGAGACATCATCAAAGGACGAACCTTTCGTCGCCTTAATGTCACTCGGAAGATTGTCGTCGGTGATGTACCAGACTTGATCAAGTCCGCCTTGCATATGCAGACATTCGCCTTGGGACAACGTTGCATCCGCCAACGCCGAGGCAGTCCCATGGGCAGTCCTCTTTCCCCGGCCCTATGTCTCATGGTTGTATCCATCAGTGAACAGATTTGGTACCACACCTTCCATCAACTTCTCTCCAATCATCACCTGTTCATTAAACATGTCCGTTACGTTGACAATCGCCTCATTTTCGGTGACAAACGCCTGACCTCTTTTGAGCCATATGAAGTTTTATTGGACGACGGCTTCTATGGAAAGCCTATTATTCTCGAAACTGAGCCTGATCAAGAGTTCCTTGGCTTTATGATCGAAACAAAGCCACTTGAATTGATCTATCAGGGACCAACACAGGTGTCACAAGTCCTCTCACCATTCTCCGCTTCACCTCCTTCAGTCCTGCTCAGCGGCTTTCGGTCAAGATGTCACATCGTCATCAAAGGAGCTTTCCCATCTCAGCGTGTCCAACAAGGCTTGGCACAACTAATTCGATTATACGTACGAGCTGGCTTTCCCAATGAGGAACTTCAGGCCATCTCAAACCAACTCTTGATTCAGCATCAGAACTCAAGTTTGCAGGTCTCAAAAATTGCTCCTGCTGTTTTTGGCATGGGGTTCTCTTTTGTGTGTTCCCGTTGTTTTCCCTCTTTCTTGTTTCTTGTTTCTTCCTGTCCCTTCTCTTGGTTGCTGTCTTTCTGTGGTCTCTCGTTTCCCTCCGTCAGCTCCCTGGCTCAAGCTACGCTTTCCTTTTGCTCCACTTTCGTTTGATCGCTCATGGATCATGCTCAAGGACGAGCGTTCCATCATCATTTGGCTAGAGCTATCATGCATCTCAACTATCTGGCAGGACTCTTGCCTTTCTTCGAGCCCGCCTCCGGCCAATTTCCGTCTTGATCATCCAAACACCAGAGGCCTGCATACTTTTGTACCTCGCCCGACATCCGAAGGTCCTCCGACCTTGGTATCACATGGAGGCATCCCTTCCCACATGGTCTTGAATCCAGAACCGTTCCTGCGACCGGCATCAACAAGCTCTCCACCAATCAATACATCTACCTAGAGAATCGAACGTTCTTGTTTGGACAATGTTTTCTTCAAACGAGAGGGTTTTGCCAAAACGATGTCGTTTGCACTTGACGCTGTCGTGGCACAGGCAACATATGCTTTGCCTATATATGACCGTTACAAATTAAAAAAAGAAAACGAACATTTAGAGATCAGAAATGATCAGTTACAAAAACAAAGATACAAATAGGGAAGCTTTGGAGCGAAACTGAGATGGAGTTGTTGTTGCAAGAAGAAGAATATTTGCATAGAGGAAGTGTTGGGCGCAAACGAAAGCGAAACGCTGTCCGAGCAATTGTCAGCAAGAAAGACGAAAGCGCCAGACGCAAACGAGAGCGAAACGCTGTCCGAGCAATTGTTTCAAAAATCAATTCTTTATTGTCATTTGAAGTTGCACGTGGCTATTGAATTCTGTTTCCGTCTTGTCTAACAAGAGAGACGAGAGCGCTGGACGCAAACGAGAGCGAAACGCTGTCCGGGCAATTATTCTAAAAATAGTTTCTATGTTGCCACCAGGAATCTGAAGTTACACGTGGCTATTGAATTCTGTCTCCGTCTTGTCTAACAAGAGAGACGAGAGCGCTGGACGCAAACGAGAGCTGAACGCTGCGTGCGATCCTTCTTTGTGATTTTCCGTCTTCTGTCATAGAGAAACAAAAGCGTTGGACGCAAACGAGAGCGGGACGGTGTCGTGAAAGGGAAAGGAAATAATCACCTTTAGCAATGGGTCCAATCTTCTGTGGAATTGCGATGGATTGGCTTTTAACATCTTTCCATGCCTGATTGCAAGATGAACTTGCAAAACGCAATCTTTCACCAGCAACGACAAGCTGACAAACCGGCAAAGCACGTGATAGGGGTTTCCAAGCTCAAGGACACTGCTTTTGAGCTAGCGCGCGTTTCACAACTTAAGCACATGTGCTTTGAACTACACATCCTTGAACTTGACAGTTGCAAAGCCACTGGCTTGAGGCTTGAACCATTGGCTTGCAGCGTTTGCAACCCAATGCGTCGCACCATACTTGAGAAGAAAAAAAAAGAAATGGATTGGTTAAGACCAAAAACAGTAAGGTTTTAGGATAGACCAAACCTGAACACAGGAATTTGAATCTATAGCCAAAGGATTTTGCATTTATAGCATTATAGCCTATAACAGTTTTAAATGGAAATCCAAATCTTATATCTGAGGGTAGATATCGATCTATTGCATACTTCGTTATTCGTCACATTTTTTTTTGAGGATAGATAACCCACATGAAAGTGGCACGAGCCAAAGTTGGCCCACCCAAACTGGATAAGTCAAAGTTTACGAAGTACAACTGCATCTTTGTCGCATACACACAGTTTGGCCATATATATTATATATATTATATATTACATATATTATATATATTATATATAATATACAATATTAAATAATATTATATAATATATAATATATATAATATAAAATATAGATAATATATAATATATACTATATAAATATTATAAATATATATTATATATATTAAATATATATTATATATAATATAATATAATAATATATAGAATATATAATATATAATACATATATATAATATATTATAAATATTATAAATTATATATATATATATTATATATATATTATATATTATATTATATATATATATTATATATTATATATATATTATATATAATGTTTGGGGAGTAGACACCACAACCCTTGCGTGCAAAATCCGTGTGTTTCCCCGACATGGTATTCTTCAAAATGCAGGGCTATTTCATTTAGCCGGGTGTAAGAATGACAACAGGCATCAGATTTTGTGTCCAGGTTCCAAAGTTCAATGGCGCCTCACAAATAAGGTCCCGTGAGTGGTCAAAAAAAATTGGAATATGTGGGCGTGTAACATTCAAGTGTTTGATACCCCAATTTGGTGAGGGTAGGACACTTAGCCTAGACCCACTGAAATCCAAGGGAATCCCAGCTTTCATTTTTCACCATCGCCTTGCCGTGTTTGGTGCCCCAACAGGTGGTTCAGAAACACCGCTTCTCACTGCAACAAAAAGCCAAGACATCTAGGCCATGTTTCAAATCTTTAAGTTCCACATGGAACACTGGCTAACTCAGAAAACAAACAGTGAGAAGTGTTCAAGATTGAACCCGGCGATGCTGTTCCAACATCATGGCCATGCACAGCAAATACCGTTCGAAGACACGAACAGTAGCTGTGGCCCCATGGCATTTTACACATATCTGTTTGATTTTCCCCAAAAAAGATTCCTGGTCCCACGTGTGAAAGATACTCTGGTTGAGTCTCCATTCCGCAATCTGCACAGCTTGGTGAAACAAATAGTGGTGTTTCGGCCGAAACCTAAACAGCAAAACTCCTTCTTCCCAGTAGTACGCAGCTAGCCATGCATAAGTTACCAAATGCAACTGTAGGCATTCTGCCGTTTCGTTGGCATCACTTTCACTCATCAAAAGGCCAGAGTTGTCAAGAATTTCAATAGCTCGTTGCATGCCATAGCAACAAGTTGCCAAGACTTGCAATAGTCGGTCCTTGGATGGCTAGAGATGGATGGAATCTGGGGAGGCTGGACATTCTGTATGTCGGTGATGGGAAGGCCAAAAACAATTCCAATAAACTATTGCTCTAAGCGACATCCTGATTGGCATCAGCAGCTTGCTGACTCTTGAACGCTAACCACCACACCATGACTTTGCAATGGCATGCCTTGAAACGACTGTTCAGCATTGCGTAATCGTCATCCCCACAAAGACCAGCCACTGAAAGCACAGGCTTAGAGGGAAGGAATAACCTCACGATGTAAAATAAACACATGTGGGTGTGAAGCCCACACCAGTTTCTGCTTCTTTGAAAAGAAGTTGATGACACGCGATTTTACAAGTAAATTTTGGGCTGAATACCCTACAATCATCTTGGAAAAATAAAAAGATTTAATCATGCAGCTGGATAGCCCATGGTTTTTGCAATCTTGGACCATCTCCTGGTGAATCACTCCTAATGCCTTATCCAGGTCATCGTGAACACCTTCAACGTGGTCAAAGGCTCCTTGTTGAATGAGAAGCTTGAGGCCGGAACCAACTAAGTCTTTGCCGACGCCCAAGAAGACGTTATGCATAAGGTCAAACCCAACAGATTCCAACCGAAATCCTTCAACGAGGTTCCAATCGGAATGTTCCCCTAGTGTCATCCATTGGTCATGGTCCAACATGGTAAGGGGCCAGGCTGCAGAACTTGTGAAGTTTCGGTAGTTCATGCTGTCAGGGGATTTGATGTCTCTTCGGGCCAAGCACTGCTCACATATCCTTTGGGGCTAATGCAAAAAAGGAGACCAAATTTGGCTGAGAACTAGATGTCAAACTAACCCCAAAACACAGAATTAAATTGGGAAATTTGCCAAATGTGACCCAAAAGTGCAAAGAACTCTTGTACCAACGAGAAAACCCATGGCATTCATGCCGGGCTTTCAAGTCAGCTTTGAAACCAACATAGCATGCCCTCAGCTGCAAGGCTGTGAGGATTGTTCACAGGTTGGATCCCAAACAGTGCCAAACCAAAACTATGTATCTATGTATGTATGTATGTATCTATGTATGTATGTATGTATGTATGCGTAAATATATGCACCTGGAAATATGTATCTATATCTATTCGTATGTGTATTTGTATATGCACATGCAAATGTATGCGTATATGCCTATATATATATATATACACGTGTATACATATATATATATATGTATGTATGTATGTATGTATGTATGTATGTACATGTATGTATGTATATGTTTGTGCGATGTGAATGTAAAGATTTGACATGTAGGTAGATAGATAGATAGATAGGTAGGTAGATAGGTAGATAGATAGACAGATCCATACATAGATACAACCTTACATACATACATAGATACAAAGATACAAACATAGATATAGAGACATAGAGAGATAGAGAGATAGATAGATAGATAGATAAATAGATAGATAGATAGACAGATAGATAGATAGATAGACAGATAGATAGATAGACAGATAGATAGATAGATGGATAGATAGATAGATAGATAGATAGATAAATACAGATAGAGATAAAGATCAAAAAAGATCAAGAAAGATCAAGATCAAGATAGAGATAGGTTGGATCAAGAAAGAAATAGATAAAGAAATAGAAAAGTAAGACAGATAGATAGGTCGGATTGACAGATAGATATATAATGCAATCTTCTGGATTATTATGGAACATATCTGTGTTTGACAAACCCCAAGTAGTACAATAAAACAACTGGTAAAAACCATTCAGCTGTAAAAAAAAAATGTTTGCCTTGTGAACCCAGATACCTGAAGCCATCCGCTAAAGGTTGTCCACACATTTTGGCCCTTGCAGAGCCGGTTGCAAATGGTTTGCCATCAAACCCTGCATCAGGCCACCGACCCATGGAAGCCCACTTCATCGACCAAGCTGCTACTTCAGCAACTCGTCGAAACACTGCAGCCCGTACCTTGCAGAGTGAAAGGGATGATAATAAGTTCCATGTCTGGGTAATCTGTTATTCATTTTTTTACAGGGGTCGTTGATTATAGCACCTCAAGTCAATAGTCTGAAAAGAAAAGGTTTGAATTTCTTTTGCAAGTTGCATTCTTTGATCGCATGAATCTTTCGGGTATGATCGCGAAGGGGAACTGGAAAGCTAGCACATCTTGTATGAGGCCATTGGCAGCAAAAATGCTACTTAGGGACCAAACAAAGAACTCGTCATCACGATACATTTGCGCCCCATCTGCATGAAACGTGAAGCCCACCAACTTTTGGGGGATATACCTTTCATCGTTCAGCACCGGGTGGGATGACCAACCCCTCAACGTTTTGAGATGATTCCAGAAATCCACCCGAGCTTTTTCACTCAGATTCCCAAGCATGATGCTGTCAAAGACAAGCGCACAATCTGCACCATAAATTGCTGCCAAACTTTCGTGTGGTAGAAGCATGCGCACTGCCACTGATCGTTCAGCATCTCCACTAACCTTAGGGCTGGGCACGTGGTGCAGATTGGGATGTGGTAGATTCCAGATTCTTTGGTACATGTTTCATGGTAGCTAGGACCCATGAAGTTAATCCGATATAATGCCACATCTAACACTGGTGACAAACAGATTGGATTCCAGCTGGTTCCCTTTCTAGATTGTTTCGATGGTGTCGGGAAATTTCAAATCCAGCCCAAAATCCACCCGAAGGAGCTCGAATATAGACTTATTTAAGGTTGTGATGAGGTAGGTTTCAAATTCCCTGATGAAGTTTCAATAAAGGTTAGGACCCAAAAGTTAACCCGATATGATCCCAATTAAACACTGGTGGCAAACAGATTAGCTCACGGTCGGTCACTTTTTTTACCTGTTATGATGGTGGCAAAAGCCCATAAACCCATCCCAAAATTTACCCACGGAATCTGAATAAACTTCTTGCAGGGTAATCCCCAAAATTGCCAAACAAAAGAATGCTTGAAATTAAGATCCAATGAGCTTGCAATCGCATTGGAACTGAATAAGTTTCCAAAGAAAAGTTGAACAAGTTCTTCAGCCAAGTTCTCAAGTCCCTCTCATAGTTTCCAGGAAAGGCACCACCAGCCCCCAAACTGGAGAACGTTTGGATAGCTTCGTGACAAACACCATCTTCTACCAGAGAGTGTGACACTCCTGCTGCAGTTGCAATGCTACACCTCCCCCTGCCAATCAAATCAATGATTTTCTCAACTGTTGCAGATCGTTCCATAGTCTCTAACCGTTTTCTCCTGCAGGGTTCCCCACCCTTTTGACATGTCAACACTCGCCTAAACTTTTTTTTTTGGGTGGGTGCCCCATAGCATTCACAAACCCAGCCCCGTGATCGAGGTCTTAGCTCCCTCGCCAAGCCTCTTGGAGGACGGTTGACCTGGCACCAGTGTGGAATCGGCTGGTGGTTGAAGGAACATTTGGCCACATGATCAGGGTATTGGATAAACAAATGATGAAAGATTTGGACGGCATCATGATTTTGATTCAAAAAAAAAATGCCAATCTGGTTTCTGGTGAAGCCCTTTTTCAGAAATGCCACTGCCGGTGAGAATCACGTGAGACACAGATCCGAGATGTAGATCTCACAGCAACGCTAGCTTAACGCAGCAACTCAGTAAAACCCCAATGCAACTGTGGCCTAAGGAGCCCAAGTGTTGGTACCCCAAATACACAAGCTTTTGAGCCTGTGTCCCCAAATGTCAAAAGTCTCATCTTAGCCACGCTCACTTCTTTGCCTTTGGGCCGGCTTTGGCCTTGGCTTTCTTTGGCTTCGAGCTCGCCAGGAATGCATTTGCCGCTGCCTGATGAGTGGATGGACATGTAAGGGATCTCAGCATCTCGAATTTGGGGAAAGGATGAATGACCATCATAAAAATTGGGGAAGCCATTCCACAAAAATATGAGCATCGACTGGGGGCATGAACTCAAGAACCGCCTTTGCGTTTCTTTTGAAGACTGATTTTTTGAAGACATGATTGACATGAAGAGAAGGGCCTGAAGCTTCTGGCAAGTCTTCATTTGATCCTCCATCTTTGCTTTCATTTTTTCACAGTCCTTGTCGGCTGGCTTTTCATCCACAGACTTTTTGAAGGTCGAGTAAGTCTTTTCCATCAGCTGGGCATGGGTAAGCAACGTTTTCTGCAACTCCTCAGTGTAAGCCAGCCCTGCAATTGTAAGACTTGACGTCCTTGCTTGGGCAGATGACTTGAGGAACTCTGGGAACACTGCAGCAACCTGCTCACGCCACGTCTTAGGCACCATGGGCGCAGACTCCTCCTTCTTCGGTGGGCGCTTAGACTTCTCAGCTTTGGCGACCTGTTGGGAGAAAGCTGAACCATTGATTGTGAAACAATTCTGTTGTAGTTCTACTGTATATACTGTATCCCCCTTTCTTTTGACTTTCCAGGGGTGAACAGATCAAGAAAATATCTTGAAACAGGTGATGTCAATTACCATAAAATTCAGCGGGTTTAATACTAGTTGTGAATGGTAATGTCAATGGGATGTGAATGCAATAAGGGACAACGGTTTGCTACAGTTTCCCAATTGGTGTCTTGGGGATGCAGTTGAAGTGAAAAATAGAGCCACAGTTTTATCCCCCATCAACAGAAGTACAGTAATAGACATTGCCATGTGTGAATCAAAAACACTACAGCCCAATGGCGATCTATTTTGGTGGGTTTGGGTCACCAAAAGAAATCCGCTCAATAAAGGCCGGTGGTAAGATAAGTTAAGTCGTAAGTTTACCCATGGCCAATGAGGTGCAATAGGGAATCCCATCACTAAAAACCAAATTGTCATTTTTTGTGAATTCTAAAATGAATGGGCACGGTAGGAATCCCAACAATAAAGGAATTTGTGGGTCTGCTGAAGGCCTTTGGGGTACCACACAACTTCCAGCAAAGAGAATGATTTTTTGGGGGTATGTTCAAGAACAAATGAGCAATGAATGTTGTTCGGGGTACCTGGCCCATTGTATTCAGCAGGGTCTTGCAACCCCCTGCATTGGCAGTCTGCACTGCTGGCATGGCCCCAGGTCGCAACAAGCCGGTTTCAGCGTCTACCAAAGCCGACATCAGGCCCTTGTCAACCTTTGTGGTTGCACTCAACTTCATTTGGTCTGTGTGGATATCCTTTTGCTTCACGCTGGTAGAAGCCTTGACATAATACCAAGCTTCCTAGGTGGGCATCATCATGGTGGTGAAATTTTGGTAATTTGGGACGGTTCTTTCCATCATTTTTGGAGGTAAAGAAATTGAACACGTTACTTATAGTTCAATCAAGAATCGTCCGGGTCTGTTGGAAAATCATCATCTGCATACCACCAGCCAGAAGCTTTCCGAGTATCCATAAGCTGCTGGCCCTTTTCTTCCCCATACTGTTTCTTCAAATCCCGGCCCTTGACACTGATGTAGCCACGGGTGGACTGATTCACCTGTGCATACACCCTATCAACATGTAGCTTTACGGCATCCCAGCTCTTTTCGGAATCCAGCCAAACGTTGAATAGCTCAACTTTGTTTGACTGAAAGTAGTCTGATACCCTGAATCGCTCCTTGGAGCGAACAAAGGAATCCCACTCCTTCTTGTTCGTTGAGCCTCAGTGGAACCATTGGGTTATAATAGTCGTCATTAGTTGTTACAAAATAAACCATTACGAAATCAGTAAGACATCCTCAAATCATCTTGGGGTTCAAATTTGATTGAATATCATTCCGGTGGCTGTTGCGCAGGGCCTTGACTTTCGCAGCCTTCTCGATCTTCTCTTGCCCTCCTGCCAAGATGGCCGCTGGGCTCTCCTTGGCCTCCTCTCCTTCCTTCTCACATTCATCATCCTCAAAGTTATCTTCTTCCTCCCCCTGCTCCTGATCTTCCTCCCCCTGCTCCTGATCTTCCGCTGCTTCTTCTTCTTGATCTGTGTCTCCTTGGTCCTCTTCTTGATCTGCAGCTTCTAAGTCTTCGTCATCTGGATCTTCTGCGTCTTCTTCATCTGCAGATGTGCTCTGTTCTTCTGCTTCATCTTCGCCTCCTTCTGCATCTGCACATTCCTCTTCTGCTTCTCCCTCTTCTGCTTCTCCCTCTTCTGCTTCTCCCTCTTCTGCTTCCTCTTCCTCCTCCACTTCACTCTCTGCTTGGTCATCATCATCGTTATCTTTGTCATCTTCTTCTTGCTTGCATTCCTTCTCTTCCTCCTCACATTCCTCCTCTTCCTCATCACTCTCACGGTCATCAGCTGATGACTCCAGGCAGCTAGTCATGATATTCAAAGTCTCATCATCTGTCTTAGGCACCAGCTTCTTGCTTCGTGCTGATTCCTGTGTTGACTTTGAGACCTTCGATGACACACTCGGACAAGGTGATTCAAAACCTGGCTTGCAAGGAGGAGTGCTCACAGCCTCGAACAACTGAGCAGCATCAGCCTTCCTTTTGAGAGGCTGATACTTGATTGGAGGGTCTTCTTTCTTCTTGCTTGTTTTATTCTTCTTGTCGGCCTCCTTTGGCTCTACAGCCTCTCGCTTCTTCTTCACCTCGGTCTTCTGTTTTCCAGCTCTCGTCTTCTCCTGCTCTGCCTCAACCTCCTTCTTCTCCTGCTCTGCCTCAACCTCCTTTGCAACTGTCACCTTCGCCTCCTTTGAGCATCCCTTCTTCTCGTTTTCCTTTGCAACTACCATCTTCGCCTTCTTCTTCTTCTTCTCTTGCTCCTTTTCAACTGCAGTCCTACCCTTCTGTCTGTCTCCCTTCTCCTCCTCCTTTGCGACTGCCTTCCTGTCCTTGTTTGAGCCTTCCTGCTTCTCCTTCTCGCTTGCCACTGCAGACCTAGCCTTCTTTTTGCTTTCCTTCTCTTCCTTCTGCTCTGCCTTCTTCGAGTCCTCCTTCTTCTGCTTCTCTGGATCTTCCTTCTTCTCCTTCTTTGAACTTGCCTTCTCGTTATTCTCCTTTGGGTGTACCTTCTTCTGCTGTGAAGTGGCATCCTTCTTTGGCTCTGTCTTTCCTTTCTTTGCCTCTTCACTTGCCGCCTTCTTCTTTGCCGCAGCTGCTTTCCTACTTTCTTCTTTTCTCTTCTGGTCAGCTTCGGCCTTCAACTTTTCATTCACACTCATCTTTCTCTGGACGCTCAAGTCCAAGGCCTTCCTTGCCTTCTCCTTCTCCAACACACTTGTGACTGCCTTGCTAACACTGGCCTTTCTAGCCTTCTCCTTCTTCTTTTCCTTCTCGTTCAGCTCTTTTGTCCCAGGTGGCCTCAAAGCAGACTTTCTAGAAGCTTGCCCACTTTTCGGTTCTACTGGGGTAGACTTTTCTCTCAAGCGCTTAGCCGGCGCACTCATGTTGGGTGATGTTGATTCACCACCCCTGGGTTTGAGCAAAATATCCTTGAGAGAGCGTGGCCATTCGCAATTGTTCGCAACATTTTTGGCATTGGAATGATGTATAAAACATGGATCACCTTAAGCCTGATATGAAATGACACTTCAGTTTTCTGGTCATTCTCCAATTCGCAGCATTTCGCACTTAATCGCAGCAATCTCGCAGTTTATTCGCAGCAATATTTTGATATGGTTGCAACCATGTTCTTTCTGTTTTTGATCATAGCCCAATCATACCTAGCAATTTGTTCAAGCCGACCCCTCACCCTCAGCTCCAATGGCCAAACAGCAGCAAACATGCCAGGCCAGCGCAAAGACAATGGTCTTTTCAAAGTGACTCTGGTCATGGCCCTGGGGTGTCCTGGAGAGCCGGGTCTATCGACGTGGTTGATATTCTGATAAATAGGTGTGGGGCTAGGGATGAGTATAGATGTGAATTTAAACATCAACACTGCTTTGGGCTCAGATATATCAATTGGGAATAACAACTAGGTCAAAAGGGAAAAAAGCCATAGAAGTGGTGAAAGACGGACAGATGATATAGAAATGGCTATGGGTTTAAACCCTGCTAATATGGTGAATCCCTTAAAAGTGGCAAGTTTATGTTCCCCTTCCAAATGGTGGGCACATATGTTTCAACCCTGACACTGGGTGCCACAATTGGACCTAACTTTTGCATTGGTAAACTGGATTGGTTGGAGTAGTTGGGTGGGTTCTGTGTGGTGTCTATGTATGTACTTGTATACGTATCTATGCACGTGTAAAATGATATATTTCTCTATATATATATATTTATATATATACATAAATTGTAAAAGTATATGTATATGCAATTTGTTGTATGAGTATATATGTATATAAACATTATCTATATATAAATATATAATGTAAATATATATATATAATGTCAAATATTTTGTGTGTATAAACAAGTATATTCTGTGTATATATATATATGTATACATATGTAAATATATATATGTTAGATATATATATATATATATATATTATATTTATATTATGTGTTTATATATATATTTACTATGTATTAAGATTTGTTTCTTTATTTAAATATTATACATATGCAGAGTTTATTACTGTATATTACTGTATATGTGCACCCGATACATCGAGTCAAAAGGTGTTTGTTTGTGTTCGCCCCTTTGCCAAGTATTATAGCTAGAAGGATCTTTCAAAACCTTAACCGTTGGAGGAACAAAAGGTTACCCTAATTTTTAGGGTACTTTTTTTAAATATCACACAACAAATAACGGCCACAACAAGTTGAAGACCAACTGAAGCTTTTGGGCCAGGGTTTGTTCTGGATTTTGGATTTCCCACTTCTGTTTTCCAACCCAATTGGGATTCCGGTGACACCCAACAACACAGCAAGAATCTTTTCCGGCGCAATCTTGCAGATTCATTTCCGGTGTGTGATTTACAAGTGTCGATGCAAGCTTCATGAACCCCTGCTTGTCTGACACTTTAAGGCTCACTGACGAATTTGTACTTCGATCTTCATGGCTACATGTATTTGCCATTGGACAAAAAGGTTAAGACTGGTTCCAGATTGGCACCATCCTTCCAAATCTTGTTGATTCGGGCACTGGTGTCCATAGAATTGGTAGATTTTCTGGCATCCCTCAGAAACTGCCTCGCCAGCCTCAGGTGCCGTGCTTTGTGCTGCGTTCGACACCTTGCAATGGCAAGCCCAAACCTGAGCTGGCACTGGCTGGAGCAGGTGTGTGTTCATTAGAATACTTGTTGGCTCTTCCCCCACCCAGAAGAAAACAAAACATCGTCAAATACCAAAGCACTCCCTTGGGTATGCTTGTGAAGCTCGAAGATGCTTCCCACCACAAACCCTTTTCTGACCTGATCCATCTATGTAGTGACGTACCATTTCTCGTGGCCGAAGACGCCGTGGTGTTCTGTAATCTGGTAGGCTGTCGATGGCATCACTGCCTAGGCCAATTTTCTTTGGTCCTATAAGTCCTATATTTATTATTAACCCAAAACGCCCATCAGATAGGAAGGGGGTGATTTCCCATGATCTATCTATCTTTCTATCTACCTATCTATCTATCTATCTATCTCATTTTGGGCCCTATGTTTGCAAATAAATCTCTTGAATGAACGTTTCAAACATTTAAGGGAAAATTCTTTTTGCCCAGGACTTTGTACTCAACAAAGTTGCAAATTTGCTGGTTCGGGTTCAACATTCTTGATCAAACTTCCCCGACAAAGAAGTGCATGGGTCTTGCTGGTTTGAACAAGTTACTGCTGTATAAGTTCGTCCGCTTCAATGTTGGGGATCCATAGTCAGCAAGACTAAGAACCATTTTCCTCACACTGACAAGGGCCATGAGATGCTGGAAACATGGCATGTACTCCATCGTGCTTGTAGAGGGCTGCTCCATAAGCCACCAGCATCCTTTGCAACTCGCTAGTAGAAGGAGAATGAAACAACGGCAAGCTAAAATGTTGCCATTCCTGACAGCTTCACTGTCAGACCTTCCCATGGGGTTGCTTTCAGATCTCAAGGTCGAAGCACGACTCCTTGCAGCAAGGCAACGCAAGCATTGGCCTGGGGACTTGAAGTTTGGATATCTTTTTTTCAATGGACTTTTCCACACTTATCGACGTAAGACTTATCGATTTCAACAACTTGCCGGAAACATTGGATCTAGCAATTGAAAGGCTGGTTGATATTTCATTAACCGTGCAGAAACTGTGCTGAATTTTGATGCAAGGTTCATAAACACAAATGTAGAACATACGGGAGCAGCCATTTTGGATGACCCTGGTTCGAGGCACGCTGTGTAGTAAAGGGCGTTGCAGAATCCCTCATTTGATAAGAGATCAAATTCAGGACCACCGTACTCCTTGTCCAAAGCCACAGCATGAGGTCTGCCCTCCTAGATGGCTAACTTTTTCAAACTCATGCAACTCTTTTGGAACCATATTTTACCTATACTCTTGGGGGCCTTTTGGACAAATTACCTCCAACCATACCATGCGCACAAAAACAAAATGGTGGTCCCTTCTAATTTTCCTGCTGGTTTGGCACCCCAAAATCTGACCCCCACAACTCTACCCTCAGTAACCTTTTTCCTACAGGTTTGCTACATGTTTAGTTGGTTGTGGGGGTCAGATTTTGGGGTGCCAAACTAATAGGAAAATTGTTAGTGGTCCCAGCCTGAATCTCACCCCGGGTAACCGAAGCGCACCCTGCAAATGTTTCAACATGGGTGACCTTTCGACCCCAGTCCAAGGGCAGGCTGAACAGCATGGCCATCAATGTTCCAATTACCTGGGATGACAGAAGGTTCTGGGTATTTGGTTTTCCCTGGAACGCATGTGGTTCAAGAACTGTAAACGGGGCTGGCCAAAATTGAATCCATTGGCAGCTTGTAATTTTCCTGATGGTTTGCCACCCCAAAAAAGCCCCCCACAAGTTTACTTCCAATAGCATTTTTCCTATAGTTTCCGTACATATTTGGTGGGTTCCTGGGGGCTTTTTTTGGGGTGCCAAACCAACCGAAAAATTCCTATTGGCAACACCGATGCATAAATGTAAATGATGTTATGCATAAATAGTTTTGGATGATTATAGGGGATGATAGTTGATGGAAAGATTGTACGTGATAGTACATGATCTTACACGATGATTTTTACAAGTCACTGTATGTTTGATGACTTCAAACATGAATATGGTTGTTTATTTTATGATTACAATTATTTTTAAACTCTATGTGTGTATACGTATAGATATACACATTTTTGTATATATGTATTTAGATATGTGTATACATTTGCAGATATATATATATATATGTATACACCCTGTTTACACAGACATTCACTATTACCCTTGATACATATACCTACAAACATGAACCCTATGCCCTTATATCCATAATTCCATCATTCCCCACATTTACATCTCACCCTTTTTGCAACCATGTATAACCTTGTATGCATCATGTATATATGTAGATAGATGTAGACTTAGATATAGATATAGGCAGATACACTCATTGAAACACCCCTTTACATGTGTGTAAATATTTGTTCATGGGAATTTCCCGCAAAAGGTGTCGGTTAAACACCCATATGTTTGTATTTCCCCCAATAAGGTTTCTGCATCCAAACCGCCATCGGCGCCCTGAGGAAACGCAATGCTGACATCACATTCCCACGGTGGGCTTCACATGGACTTTGGAGGCGAGGGCGGCTCACTCCTGTCTCTTCCATGAAGGGCACTTTGGCCTTGGTTTTCTCAATGACCTTCTTCACCCGTCTTCGCATAGTCATCTCACGCTGTGAGACTGTCATGGTCAGGGCATAGGAGTTGAGATAAGCCAAATGCTATGGAGCCAACAATCAACACTATGACTATGATGAGCCAACCGTCCATCATTTTTCTTTCATCCTTGCAAAAACCATCGTTGGCCTCTGATTCTATCAACTAAAGATTGTTCATTGCGATGGTTGGCAACCCAATAGATTAACGTCGGAAAACAGTCCTGGCTTCTATAGCTTTTGCTGGTCACACTTTCAATACCTGCGTGCGGTGCCAGGACCATATATCTGCAAAAATGGTGTGGAGGACTGGGCTTGGTGTGGGGGGAACAAATGTGGATTCCATTCTTTTCATTGGCAATCCAAAACCGATTCGTGTGCATGGCTGAACTGTTTATGCTTGGATGTTGAAGGCTTTTCCATTTAATGGGGGTGACCCTCTTCTTTTCCAAAACCTGTGTCGCTTCCCAATCTATTGCAACACCATTCACAGGATCGTTTTTTCCGATGGCGCTCCTAAAACTTTTCCATTGTTTATACACATATATAATAGTATATATATATATATGATTTGACTTGCTTGGTGGTGTCAGCTTTGGCAACTGGCCACAGTGAAAAATAGCAGCGGCTTTATTTTTTTGACCGCTTCCATCCCCGCACAGCTGGCACAGAGTCTAAGGAAACGCCAAACTCTTGCTTTCAAGAAACTTGTCCTTCGGTTACTTCGGTTACTTCGGTTGCCCAAGATTTCAAATCTCGTAGCACGTCATAGGTTCAGACTTTGATCCAACCCCATTTGGAGTAGTGGCAAACCCATGCAGAAGTGCTTGCCCCGGTTTGGAAACCAGATAATGGGCACACAGGATTTTGTTTATGATTTGATCAAAACATGGAACAGCAATCCCCAAAGCAAATGACTTTAGATTTGTTGCCTGGAAAACATTCAGGGCGTCACTTCTATACCCCAGCCACTTGTTCCTACAAAATCAAAGCTGTTCAATGGGACCTCATCCCAGTGTTGGTACTCCGGCATTGGCCTGAGCCAGACTCCATGCCTGCTCAACACCACCATTCTTGGCCCATGACACCTGGCCAATCACACCATCGTGCCCAGGATCCAAGCGCTTGACAAAGAAGGCCTTGTGCTTGAGCAGTACCTCAATGGCCTCGGGTGGCATCAGATATTCTTGGGGATAGTTTCACGTCAGGGGATATGAAACATAATGTGCAAAGGGGATTATGATGTCTGAAATCTTAAATCTCTAATTTGTCTTGTAGGGGTTCTTTCAATATACACCAAACATTGTGAGACAAACTTGGGGACACCCTATCACATAGAATCAATGGGCTGTAGATGGCTGTAGGCCTACCACTTTCCAACCCCATCAGTTCATATCCACTAAACCGATTTATATTGAAGAATTCCAAAATAATTACATCAAGATACTGCCCGGCCAACACACAGAGTGTAGCTGTGGGCACCACGGTAATCACCATCGGCACTTGGCATGGCTTGAACTGGTAAGCCCATCTCCTTCAAATCATATCCCTTGAAGGTTGCCATTTTTTCACAAACCCGATCATCATCAGACTTGCTTGCAGTTGCTTCACTCGAGGGGGACTTGGCCTTCTTGGCCTTTTTCTGGGCTGGCTTAATGTCTTCGCCATGGGCTTGACGCTTCAAATTTGCCATTCGCTTTGCCTAAGCCAGGTCCCAAACCACCAGAACAAATTATTGAATAGAACTTAATCCAAAACTCACATTGAGATGATTTGGGTTGAAAACAGTAGTACGTAACCCGGAATCCCACAACATGTCTAAGATTGTTTCATTGCCTGTGGTGGTAATTGGGTATAATATATCTTCACAACCATTTAACTCCGTATACAAAACAATAGTTGATTTGGAAACAAGTTTCTGATTGAGGGCCCACCACAGGCGGTGGGGTGAGGACCAAACCCTCAGCAACTTCCTCTGACGATGCGGGTCGCTTGCACACCGGTGTCTTAGACCATGCCTCATCCACCACCGTGGCATCCAGGCGCATGAGATTGAGAGCTGCCTTGAAGCCAGCCTGGTAGCGCCGGAATGACAGGTGCTTGTCAAGGTTTGGAATGGTTTTAGATAGATACATGGGACATTGGTATACAGGAAACTTCCTTCATTCGTCTTTGTGTTGAGTGGGCCATCTATGTCCCATGAAAGTGTCAAAAAGCAATCCTTGCAAGACTCCTGGGAAATTGTCTCGCTGTTTGCCAGCTTAGCGAAGGGAACACATGCACATGGTTTTGCAAACCTTTTTGAATGTACGAAGAAAAGAGTGGCCAGAACAAGTAAAACCTTCTTGATTTCTTGTACGTCACGTTTGCACAACAGATGGTGCTCACATGCAACTCGTGTTGGAATGCTGTGCGTGTGTGTTCCAGCCTTGCGATCCTTGGGTTCACGATCCACAGCTTTGCCCGCGTCCTGCCAGAAAAACCAAAGAAGGGTTTGATTGACCTGTGTTGGGAACTCAAGTGGCTGGTGAATTGTCATACTGGTTAATCATCACAATTCCATTTATCAGGGGACAAATGGTGAAATCACCATACATTTCAATTTTTGAATTTTGTGGGTCAAATGGTCATATCACCACATGGGGATTTCCAGAAGTAGAGGTACCCCCAAACGTTTATAAGGAGAACTTCTATTCACATTGATGGTTTGTGGATACCACCATTTAGGAAACGTTCATTTTTTTCAATCAGATGACCCTTTCATAGATCAAATGGTCGAATCACCATACATTCCAAGGGGCTATTCTTTCATGGATCAAGTGGTTGAATAACTATATATTATATATATTCTAATAGTTCGACAACCGTCTTATTGATATCCCGATAAGTCATCATACATTCCAAGGGGACTATTCATGGATCAAATGGTTGAATAAGTATATGTTCTATTTTTTTCGGTAACCCTCTTTTTGATATCGCCACATCTCCCACTTGATAACCCTCTTATTGGTATCCCCATTACCCCCATTCTTGTACAACCTTAAGATGCAAACTTGTTTGATACCTAAACGGAGGTTCATACAGTATGCTCTCAAGAAAAGGGATGGGTCATTGGTGTCCTGGCCCTTCTGCTCATGAAGCCACTCGTTGAAATGGCGTGCAGAGCAAAGTGTTGCAAATACGTGGTTGCCATACAAGTCCAGTGCGCGAATGCAATGCTTCTTGTACTCCTCGATCATTGGGTGCCTAAGATTCAGCAGCGCATCACTACCTACTGTGTGTTTTTCTTGGGGGGTACGGGGTTGGGGGGGTTCAATTCATTTGCACAAACATTTTTTTCCTTGGGGCACTTTGAAAACAAACAAAACATGGACAGCTTGCCTTCAAAAACTAAACCTGGGGGCTCATCCAACCCATGGTCATCACGCAAGTTCCTCATGATATCCGTGACCCATGGGTCGTAGAGTTGCTGGGGTCGCTCAGCCTTGGATCTCACATTTCGGGGTGGCATATCGGGTGATCGACCTTCACTGGAGTTTTCTTGGTAGAAAGAACCAATCCATGCACCCTCACGCTGGGAACCGGGCTCTCTGGGCAGGACACTGTGTTCACTGGCACCTCCATCATTGGCATCATCATCATCACCCCCATGATTGGAACCAGCACCAGCTTCAGAGTTCACACTTTCACTACTATCCTGAGACGTTGGCACCGGCGCCTCTTCCTCTGGCTCAACCTCGGACTCACTCTCTTCAGCAGCACCTTCATCCCCCCCATCATCACTAGCAGCACCACCGCTCTCAGAATCCTCATGATCGGAGGAGACTTGTTCAGGGGACTCAGGTTCAGGTTCATGGTGTGCCCTTCGGGCCTCCTGCAATGGGGAGTCTTCCAACAAGTTTTTCATTGCTGCCACGAACGGATGGTGCGCAGCAGTGCGAGCATTGCGCCAAAGATATCTCAAAGCGCCCAGGCACTTCTTTGCACGCAAGCCCTCCGCTGCAGCTTGAGTTTCACGAGGGCCATTGGCCTCCCTAAACAACTTCTTCTGGATCATTTGGTCAAGCATCAAGAACGTGTCAGCCAAGAAAAAAGCTGAGGGAACCTACAGCGACAGGTGAACAAACCCTTAGGCTCACACCCTCCCACTCCTGTATTATAAGGCATGCGTGCATACATACGTACATGACATACATGACATACATGGCATACATGACATACAAACATACAGACATACAGACATACACACCGACCTTACCTGCCTACCTGCCTACCTGCCTACGTACATATATACAAACATACAAACAAACATACATGTTCTTAATCTTTGTGCATGTGAACACGCACGCACATGTTTTTACTGTATGTTAAGAAATTTTACTGGAAACAATCTTGGTTCCCTAGCCTTCTTGGGGCTGAACTCGCAGATGGAGTGGAGCCATGAGGAATTCACTGCTAGCTCATGTGCTGTAGGCCGTCCCACGCTCTCATTAAGGCAGATCAAAGGGCCACCCTTCCACTCGTCATCAATGATAACCGAGAAGACTTCACCAGGGATGTTGTTGCGGATCAATCGGGCAAGTCTCACCTGAAATCATGCCCAAAACAAACTATACGATTATTTGTGCCTCCCCCAAGTCAGGAACACAAAACTGTGGTAGGGGATGGGACGGGACATAAACCTACAAAACACAACATTCCAAAAACCATGCAGAGGAACTACATCCTCCACTTTCCACGGCAGCTTGCGCCCCGGTCCTCAAACTTTGTGAATGCACCCCTCAAAAATGAAGATCATACAATCGACAATGTTAACAGCTCATCCCTCAAAACCCGCTTCAACAAGACATGGAACAAACGAAATAGGAAATTACAATATACATACTTGTGAAACCAAAAGTCGAACTGAACGCCACGTTGTGATCTCAATATCATCACGCATGGCCGGCACCAAAGGTTGAGGCTCCATATTTGAACCCAATCCCAAGGTCGTGTGGGACTGACAGGTCAAAACACAAAATGTGACACAAAATGGGCTGCAGAATCCACAAGTCCATGCACATGTCCAATCTCACAATCCTTCGCTAAACGCAACTCTTCGCTAGACATCATCACAACACATCATCATGCAGTTGAACCCCTGCGACCCTGCACACCCCATAGCTGCACCGCGAGCGGTGGGGCACCCCAGGTTGGAAGGCCATCATCACAACAGGGCAGCACAGGAAAGCAACCCCGTGAAGAACATGGCGCAGGTAAAAAGTGAACATCATATATGAAAATGATTTCAACAGTCTGGGTTGCTCCAAAATTTGGTTCCTCTACTTGTAAAGACATACCGCTGACCATGCAAGTCATGAAGGTATGAAAATTGAAAGAAAATGTCAAACCATCCATGATCCATGTCTTGAAAAAAACGCCACTCCCTTGCGGCACGAGCGATCCCCTTCGCAAAAATGACATTGAAAAAACAACACCTCAAGATGTGATCCAAACACTTTCCCCCCAAAAAGGGTTGCTTGGCCACACAACTTGGGAAACATGAGCAGGCGACGTGCACACACAAACACACATGCACACTTCCCATGAACGTGGAATTACAAAAACTGCCCCCAGCAAGAAACAATTTAGTAAAACAAATGTTTCAGCCACATACAATCACAGAACAATCGTCATTTCTTTCCTTTCCCCTAAAAATTTCTTTTCAAATTTCTGTGAACCGTGATGACTGCAGCCAAAGTCAAACACTATCTGAATCCAAACACCTCGCTATTATTCTTAAGCGCGTCGTGCATGGGAGGGTGGGTGGGAATTGCTATCACAAACTTTGCAGTCAGAGCAGTGACAGGCATGCGTGTACAAAGTGCTAGCCTGCATGATCACAGGAAACAGCAGTTACAATCATGCCTGCGCAGAGGGCTAACATACGTGATGACTGGGCTGTTTGGCTCAAGTCAAGCATGGCTCAAGATCGCAAAGTCATACCTGTAGTGTGCTTAACACAAGATATTGACTGCTGCATCATGCAAATCAGAATCAAAACCATATGGCATTACAAACGGCACATTTTCTACAAAAGAAGGGGTAGCGCTGTCTTTGGCAGATACGATGTCCAAAGCAAAGCTTTGGATTCTCTAGGTATTCTCACCACTGGTACATCTCGACCTGCCAGTCTTGTGACGGACCCTGGTCCAACTCCGACTCCTGGATCCACAACAACGATTACCTTCCCTACGGCCCCCACACGCACTACCACACCTGTGCCAGTGCGATCAAAACAACGGTCATCATCTCTGGTGGACCCACAACCAAAAAAGAAACAGAAAGGGGAGTCAATTCCTGAACCTAGACTCGCCCACAATCTTGATGCTGTCCATTCGACCTCGTTACCCATCATTTCAGACGCCCGTTCAGCAGACATGAATTCGGATGACTCCGATGGTGAAGCTGCGTCAAGAGAGGATGTCAGCTACATTCATGGTGGGAAAGCAAGACCCAGAACACCGCCTCTGACCTTGACTCCCAACCCAAAAGCTCCGCCGTCTCCACAGATGCACATCACTCATGCTATTCCTGCTAATAATACACCTCCTGATCCGGCTCGTCCGTGGACCCACGCCGATGACCAGGAATTGATTGGCATGAAACAGGACACAAAGTCCAGACCTTCGTGGAAAACAATTGGAGCAAGACTCCATCGTGATCCTCAGCTCTGCAAGCTTCGCGGGGGACTTCTGAAACAGACATCAGAAGTGAATGACCCACCGGGTCCGGGAAATCCACCTCATGAATTGGAGGGTGATGACTGACTTTAGCATCAATTCTTGCGATGTCAAAAAAGGCGCCATTGCTGCCTCATTTGGGGCTGTTGTTGACTTGCTTCGGGTTTCCCTTTCTTTTTGCTTTTCTTCGTGTCCTTTTTTGAGGTCTCCCTTTTGGTCAGTCTTTCTTTTACCTGGGATGAATGTTCTTACTTGGTGTCTGTTCACCCACAGCAAGTATGGCTCATTCATATTATCGTCAACGAACAGCTCCTGAACGCTCCCGCTCTCGGGACGACAATATGTGGCAAAACCGTGGCACTCATCAACATGACAGACAACGAAATCCTCGACCTGAAGAACCTCCTCCTGCTCCTCAAGTCCGAAAGGTCTTGGTCATCGTTGACATTGAACAAGTCCGTCCGCTCATGAACAAAACCCATGATCACTCGATGGCCGCTACAACATGTGAGGTTCTCCCTCGCCTCACTCCGGTCGAAGAACGTGCATTGTTCACATTCAACATCCTGCTCAACACACACAGGTTGGAAACCTTCACGGTGAACAACCTGTTGTATTGCATCAGCCAGCACATTTGGTATACGTGGGATCGATTCTTATCTCCTTCAGCCATGGACATCAGATGGCAAGATGATACTGGAGATACGTTTGCTCTCCGCAACGAAGAATACCTCGTCACCTATTTGAACGCATACCGCTCTCACTGGACTGAGGGACAAGAACATAATGAGTTCTTTTCACATCACATTCATCCCTTTACGTCTCACATTCAGCCTTACATAATGCGCTTGAGCTGCCATGAGGCTCTTCCAAACCGCAACATGCTTCCTTAAGGTTAAAAGTCTCTTACATGTAGGGACATGGGACTCTCCCGTTTGCTTGGGTGGTTTGCTTCTGCTTCTTGCTGTTTTTTACCTGTTAAAGTCTTTAGCTCTTGGCTCCAGCTGTACCATGACCAAGCGTGATTCCTCATTTGCCGGTCTCACGCGTCCTTCTTCATCCATGAGCAAGCCACGTCGCGTTTCATGGAGATCCCGCAGTCATGGCCAATCCAGTAGCACTGCTGCTCCTTAGGATCTATTGCAGCCGCCCCGTGGCGACAATGCTCCCCAAGCTGGAAGTTCCCTCTCACCTAATGCATCAGGCGAGTACACAACCCACTATGGGTACTCTTCGGCAAATCTTGCCACACCCATACCATCTCCTGCCGATCATCAAGCTCCAATTCTACCTACTCCTACAGGAGAATCATATCCACTCCAGCAAGAGATGGAAGAAGTCCGACGTCAGCTCCATGCATACTATTTTGTGGAAGTCCAATCACCTCCAGAAGATGACGATCAACCGGCGCTTCGACGACTTATGGTGACGGAAGTGGATCGACGTGGTCGCCACCACAATAGGCAGCCTGAATATTTTTTCAACGGCATCATCGGCCATGTTCGTGCCGGACAGAATGGCTGGATTGATTCATGGGATCAATCCTCCCAGCTCGCCAACTGCTGGCGACGCTACTTTCAGATCCCCGAGACCTCTCCATATGGTAACTGGCGTCCCCATCAAGCTGACGGTCCAGAAAGCCCTACATCGGCACATGAATCCGTCATGGATGACACCGATTCTCTCATTGCCAATGCTGACATCAATCCACCTCCTGTCCAGATTCATCAACTGGCAACGTTCTTCTGGAACATCCTCAACAATGACAGGGAGGCCAACATGGCCATACTCGAACGTCTGGAGGATCCTGAAGGAGATCTTTCCCGACACCCAGTTCAGATCTTCTCGGCGGCAGACTTGGCTCATCTTGCTAGCCACTTGGCGGAATCCACAAGGACTTTGTCTATCCAAGCACGACGCATGGAGGCATTGCCTGATGACAGCCTGTGAGTTTTAGGATTAATTCATTCGATGTTTCTTCCCTGTATTTTGAAGCCATTTCCGCTTCAGGGAACGGATAAGAGCTCTCAAGGTGGATGAATTTGAAAAAAGCCTCGCGGCAGCGAGGCGTGTGTGTGGAACATCTGAAAAGATGTAAAACTTCCTATAGCTTTGACTTGGTTCAGTTTTACTTCGTACTTGCAGGGGAGATGTAAAACTTCCTATTGCTTTGACTTGGTTCAATTTTACTTCGTACTTGCAGGGGCGTCAGGCCCATCATACCTACCTGACGCAACGAAGCTATGGTATGATGGGGGAAGGGTGAACTGATCATTCACCTGTACCTGCAGATCTTGGCATGGATGTCGTGGACATAGCTTGCAAGATCAATTTGACAATCTCATTGATTTTCGCTGATGGCAACCGGCCAAGCCAAGAACCGGCACGTCGATATTTTCCACTTGAGGGTTGTCTACTGCACTGTTGTCGCAATCTGGATTTATTTGGTTATTTACAACTGGTTCAGCTGCATCAGAACCTTCCTCAGAGCAAGGACGTAGAAAACTTACTTCGCACTGAAATTCACGCTGGATCAACTAATTTTCCTGGCAGTTTGAAAGGGATTGTTTTGTGCACGTTTGATGCACTCCACAACAAAATTCGCAATGTTGTTTCTGAGCAAGTGTGTGTGTGTGTCTTATTTGTCGGTCTATTCTGAGTCTGTTCAATCCTCTTTTCTATCTTTTCTACATCATAGATTCTATATATATTCTATCTTGATATACCCTCCGGTAAACATGCAAGAACTCTGGAAAATCACCACTTTGAATAGGTAAATCAATTAACTATAACTGGGCCATTTTCCATAGCAAACTGTAACAGTCATTACCAGAGGGTATCTGATATCTTCTACTCTACCTGTGTTCCATCCTATCCACCCGGAGATCGCACATGGCCCACACCGAGCGTCTGAGAATTCAGCACTGATGTCTCCTTGGTGGTACGTGGGCCTTCCCGACGTTTGGATTCTCCAGAAGAACAGTATGACAACATCAATGAACAGGCCTTACTAAAGTTCAATAGGTCGAAAATGGTCGAAACATATTCAAACATTAAAAGAAACCTGGGTGAAAACACTGGAACAGTTTTTTCCCAAAAGCATCTTCGATGCTTGGGTTCTCGTTTAGTTGTTTAACCGCGTGGGGGAGCGACCTGGCTCGAACGGTGGTGTGCGGACGGCGTGGGTGCAAGGGAAAGGAAAGGAAAGGAAAGGAAGGGAAAGGAAGGAAAGGAAAGGAAGGGAAAGGAAGGGAAAGGAAGGGAAAGGAAGGGAAAGGAAGGGAAAGGAAGGGACAGGAAGGGAAAGGAAGGGACAGGAAGGGAAAGGAAGGGAAAGGAAGGGAAAGGAAGGGAAAGGAAGGGAAACGAAGGGAAAGGAAGGGAAAGGAAGGAAAAAGGAAGGAAAAAGGAAGGGAAACGAAAGGAAAGGAAGGGAAAGGAAGGAAAAAGGAAGGAAAAAGAAGGGAAAGGAAGGGAAAGGAAGGGAAAGGAAGGGAAAGAAAGGGAAAGGAAGGGAAAGGAAGGGAAAGGATGGGAAAGGAAGGGAAAGGAAGGGAAAGGATGGGAAAGGAAGGGACAGGAAGGGACAGGAAGGGACAGGAAGGGAAAGGAAGGGAAAGGATGGGAAAGGAAGGAAAAGGGAAGGGAAAGGAAGGGAAAGGGAGGGAAAGGAAGGGAAAGGAAGGGAAAGGATGGGAAAGGAACGGAAAAGGATGGGAAAGGAAGGGAAAGGAAGGGAAAGGATGGGAAAGGAACGGAAAAGGATAGGAAAGGAAGGGAAAGGAATGGAGCGGACGGCTGCCGGCAAATGGGTGCGGAGAACTGCGTGGACGGCTGCGGACGGCGTGGATGCAACGGAGTGGCTGGAAATGGGTGGGGAGAAGAAGCCGCTGGTGATGAGCGACCTTGGCTGCGCGGACGGCTGCGGACGGCAAATGGGTGCGGAGAACTGCGCAGACGGCTGCGGACGGCGTGGGTGCAACGGAGTGGCTGGAAA
>CAMXCT020002474.1:10000-19877 GCA_947184155.2 Cladocopium goreaui | reverse complement strand
GTGAGTTGCCATGAGGCTCTTCCAAACCGCAACATGCTTCCTTAAGTTTGAAAAGTCTCCTGCATTTAGGGCTTTGGGACTTTCCCGTTTGCAGGTGGTGGTTTTGCTTTTTTGTTGATTTTTACCTGTTTATGTCTTTAGCTCTTGGCTCCAGCTGTACCGTGACCAAACGTGATTCCTCATTTGCCGGTATCACGCATCCTTCATCCTCCATGAGCAAGCCACGTCGTCTTTCATGGAGATCTCGCAGTCATGGCCAACCCAGTATAGCACTGCTGCTCCTTCGGGTCCGTCGCATCCTTCCCGTGGCGACAATGCTCCCCAAGCTGGAATTTCCCTCACACCTACCGGATCAGGTGAGGACACACCTCACTATGGGTACTCTTCGGCAAATCTTGCCACACCCATACCATCTCCTGCCGATCATCAAGCTCCAATTCTCCCTACTCCTACCGGGGAATCATATCCACTCCAGCAAGAGATGGAAGAAGTCCGACGTCAGCTCCATGCATACTATTTTGTCGAAGTCCAATCACCTCTAGATGACGACACCCAACCGGCACTTCGCCGACTTATGGTGACGGAAGTGGATCGACGTGGCCGCCATCACAATAGGCAGCCGGAATATTTTTTCAACGGCATCATCGGCCACGTTCGTGCCGGCCAGAATGGCTGGATTGACTCATGGGATCAATCCTCCCAGCTCGCCAACTACTGGCGTCGCTATTTTCAGATTCCAGAGATCTCTCCGTATGGAAATTGGCGTCCCCATCAAGAAGAAGTTCCAGGAAGCCCTGAATCGTTACAAGAATCCGTCATGGATGACGCCGATTCTCTCATTGCCAATGTTGACATCAATCCACCTCCTGTCCAGATCCATCAACTGGCAACGTTCCTCTGGAACATTCTCAACAATGACAGGGAGGCCAACATGGCCATACTCGAACGTCTTGAGGATCCTGAAGGAGACCTTTCCCGACACCCAGTTCAGATCTTCTCGGCGGCAGACTTGGCTCATCTTGCTAGCCACTTGGCGGAATCTACAAGGACTTTGTCAAACCAGGCACGACGCATGGAGGCACTACCTGATGACGGCCTGTGAGCTTTAGGATTAATTCATGTGATGATTCTTCCCTGTATTTTGAAGCCAATTCCGCTTCAGGGAACGGATAATAGCCTTCACTGCGGGTGAACTTGAAAAAAGCCTCGCGGCAGCGAGGCGTGTGTGTGGAACATCTGAAAAGATGTAAAACTTCCTTTGGCTCATTGATGGTTGATTTTCGTGGTTTTTAGCTTTTGAATCATACTTGCAGGGGCGTCAGGCCCATCATACCTACCTGACGCAACGAAGCTATGGTATGATGGGGGAAGGGTGAACTGATCATTCACCTGTACCTGCAGATCTTGGCATGGATGTCGTGGACATAGCTTGCAAGATCAATTTGACAATCTCATTGATTTTCGCTGATGGCAACCGGCCAAGCCAAGAACCGGCACGTCGATATTTTCCACTTGAGGGTTGTCTACTGCACTGTTGTCGCAATCTGGATTTATTTGGTTATTTACAACTGGTTCAGCTACATCTGAACCTTCCTCAGAGCAAGGACGTAGAAAGGTTACTTCGCACTGACATTCACGCTGGATCAACCAATTTTTCCTGGCAGATTTTAAGGGATTGTTTTCTGCACGTGTGATGCACTCCACAACAAAATTCGCAATGTTGTTTCTGAGCAAGTGTGTGCGTGTGCACAGGGGTGTGGGTGTGTTGGTGGGTGTGCGTGCTGCGCGCAGGCTCCTGCGACGGTGCACTCTCCTCAGCCTCCGTTGCAGTCGCTCTTGTTTCTAAGCGAATGTTTTGTATACAAGCTTTTTGCTTTTACACGTGTCTATGCGTAATTTATTTTATCCCTAAATATAAATATAAATATAAATAAATATATATGTATATATACACACATCATCTTGTAGGTATGTATGTAAGTAAGTATGTAAGTATGTAAATATGCATGTAAATGTAGTTTTTAGATTAGCTAGAGGCGGTCTTAGAATTTCGTTATGATGACATGGTTGAAAGAATTTATCACTATCCACAAAAACTGTGCTTTTCCCATTTGCTGCTTTATTCCTGCAATGAGGTCGTGCACTACTCTCCGCTTGGGTGCTGCCTATCTCAGTCGCCAGGCCTCTCGGGAACCTGTGATTGACAAGTCTCCCGCGGAAGACGTGTCAGAGTTTCTTGTTTCCATGTTTGGGCAATTTTTTATGGCTACTTTTTTGAACTATATAGGGATCGCTTTAGGACACACCCAACTATGTGAAAAAGATGCTTTTTGATCGAAAAATCATTTTAGTTAAGGCTTGGACCATCAGCATCCCAAGCCTATGCTGGTGTGGATGATGATAGGTTGTCCGAAGTGGTCAAGGCCATGTCTCTGCTACAAACCGTGATGCGAGAACCTTGGGCCCAGCAGTTGCTTAACAATGTGACCCCTGTGCCAAGCGATCTTTGCGACGCCCGCTCTGGCCAGCCAGCTTCTGCAAGACCCAAGCCTGCCTCGACGCCCGCCCCTGCTTCCTTGCCTGCAAAGCCTCTTCGCATTGCTCCCACACCAAGCCCCGCCACCGCACCTGCCACGACCGCCAACACACCTCCCCCTACACCCCCAACACCTGCGACAACACCTGCAACAACACCGGCAGCAACCCCCGCGACAACACCGGCAGCACCACCCCCTGCTCCACCGGCAGCGACACCTGCGACAGCCCATGCCGCCCCGACACCTGCGACAGCACCCGCCGCAACCCCTGCAGCAGCCCCGGAAGCCCCAGGTGTTATCAACAGCAGCACATGTCGCGCAGCTCACGCACGACTTGCACGTCGCATGCAGTGCATGTCAGAATGCGAAGCACCAAACATGCAGAGGTTATGGAGCGGATCGAGAAAGGACAGGTTTTGAAACAAAATTATAAAGATACGGTTACTTTAAAATTGCCATTTATGCTGGGCACCACATAAATTTGAAAAGGTAAGAAACGCACACACATCTTGTCCCACATGCAGGACAAGCAAGCGCTGTTACAACAATGGGTGAACACGGGAGAGAATGTGGATGCCATCGAGACACAGTTGAAGATTTCTCGTTCCCAAGAAGGGGAGCTCACCCGGGGACGTGAGTGTTTGACCATCGATGAGATGAAAGCTCGTGGCATGTCTCAGTACCTCATTTATGACCATATGTCTGTTTTGACATACAGCTTTCTCTTGCTGCCGTACTTAATTACATTTCCTTGTCTTGTACCTGCATATCCCAGCAAAATCCTACCATTCCCCTCAAAGACCCCCAGCTTACTCAGGACCAAAATCGAAAGTGTGATAAAGAGAGGCGATGGCATCGCAGACCCAGACTGCCCCGATGACCCAAGCAGTACGAGGTTTTGGGTGACAACAGGAGCGCGGTTCGAAGATCGCGAAAAGGTTGGGGTCAGCATGGAAGCAACAGCAGCAGTCCAGAGAAGTGCAGAAGCTGTAGGGCAAATGCTTGCACCCAGTGGTGCCAATGATCGGGGGGTGTCTTGCTTTGACCAATGGTGCAGACGCACGTGGTGGAGGTGGGCCTTCCTTGGAGGCCTTGGTGAATGTGATGACCCTAATGTCAATTTGAATGACCCTAATGGCGATGTCAACGATGTTTTGCACACTGTTAGGTCTGGTTGGCGGCTGTCATGTTTTGACAAATTTCTTCATAGTACGAGACACGAAGTTGCTGTGGTCCAACATGTGACTTCAGCCCAACTCTTGAACGTTGATTGGGAAGGACTTAGAACTCTTGCCGACAACTCCCCAGCTATTAGAAGTGTTCTCACAGGTGCCACTGTTTCTCCAGCTTGGATGGGATTGCCTTGCCCCTTTTGTGGGGGACCAGGCCATTGGGAACACTTAGCTTGGGAATGCCAAAATTCTCCTTTGACTGAGGAAAGACCAACTTATGACACCACGCCAATCGAACGCAGGTTTGGTTGGGCATCTACTTCAAGTACAATCATTTACTTAGGAAAGGTCCAGCAGCTGATTTGGCGTCAGCGAGGATTGCGCTGTGGCGGCAGCGGCGGCTACGGCGGACGCGGCAGCTAGCGCTGCCCACATTGCTGCGGCGTCGATTTGGCGGCGGATGCAGCGGCAAATTCTACTTCTGGTGAATGTGATGACTGGCGGCCAGGGGGGTGTCCCAACTCCAGCACCCGCAACCACCAATAAGCCGAAGGCAAAAGCCAAGGCCAAATCCAATGCTAAGAGCACCGCCTTGCAGAACGCAAAAACACCAGCAGAGGTGAAGGATGCAATTCGTAACCCGATTCAAGTTTCATCATTGTTTTTTTTTTATGTGCCAAAACTATGTTGCCCTTCTTTCTTGTTTGTACCGCCTTGGAATGCTCTATTTAATTTGACTTACACGCTCGGGGTTTGAACACAGCCCTGCCCCAAGTGCCCAGCTGAAAAAGGAGTTTGCGGCATGTGCCATTGGGATGGATCTTCCTCCGGGCTCAGAGCTTCGGGAGGCCTTAGCCCTGAAGAAGAAAAAGTTTGAGGAACTTTTGGAAAAGAAACATGCATGCATCATATATTTTGTTCGTGTTTCACACGCGCGAATTCATCTAAGAAATTTCAAGTTTTGCAGGTCTACATTGGGCCTATGGCATTTTGAATTCATCAGGATTCCCTCACGTAGAGTGCGCGCTCTCCATCCAAATTACCCCATTTGTTTTTCAACTTCTGACCCCACCAAGGACAAAGAACACCGCTAACGATGACCTGGACGATTTGAAGGCAGCCTGCGCTGCTGAGGCGGGGGATGAATTCACTGTAAAGGATGGTTATGCCATATATTTTAACCATACTATCTATATATATATACATATGTGTGTAAACACGTCCTCCACCATATTGGGGTCAGTGAAGATGCAACATGATGCAACCATGTGCATGTACACGTGTACATCTCCAGGTGCAAACTTATATATTGTACGAATTAACGCATCATTTCTTTAAAATTGTTACCATTTCACGTGCATCTTCGTGCGCACAAAAGCACCTGCAGCACGCACATTTTACGAAATATGCGTATGCAATGTACATACATTCCTAAAACCATGGCTATTTAAAACATCAATATAAGAAACTTAATACACCCCCACACCCCAACACACACACATCTGTATATATATATATGTGTGTGTGTGTGCGTATAAATTTAAATATGTATATTTATTGATTTAATATATACGGAAAAGGAACAGCACCATTCGCCTTTGCAATATCCATCCGTAGAATCCCATTGGAGGGTTGGTAGTGAACGCTACAAAAGCCTTACCAAACACGATTCTTGGGTCCACCAATCTATGGCATTCATCTCCCAGGTGAATGCTTGCCGACTCCTGAGGGCCCAAGCTCGGGCCGTCGCCGCCGAGATCAAGAACCAAGAGAAGCTGGAGAACCAGGGCTGATGATCCCCTGGCCGCAGATAGCAGTTTGACGCGGCTCATATGAAACTGAGGGTAGAACCGCCACTGCTGGGCCATAGGGAGGGGATTGCCCTCATTTTAGATTTCACCCTAACCCCAAAGACTCTATTGCCTTTTGTATGCACCATCATGAAAATTTTACTTTGGGAATTTACCTCCATAGATGGTTTGCAGTGATGGTCGGGATTTTGACTTTGTGACTTAGCAGCATTTGTGGGCTGCATGGTGGATTGATTGTCCACGCTAGGAAGACCTACATCCAAGATTATTGCGAGATCGGGAAAAAACTTCCACAGATTGATAGTCCAAGCTGGTCGATTGCTTTGGGGTGTTTGGTTTGTTCCCCGCTCGCAGGTACTTTCAGGGAAAATGCCAGCCACATTCTGCGAGAGCGGCTGGATGAAGTGCTTCTCGGATACCGTAATTGGCATGGGATATAGTTTGGGTGGGTTTCCCCGACTACATACTAATGCTTCAAACATAATACACATCTGGTTCTTTTTTCTGTCTGTGTACTCAAATCCATAAACAAAACTATATGTATATATATATATATATACGCGTACAAGCCCATGTTACGATTTAATTATGTGTATCTATATTTATTTTCAACAGCTATGCGTAAATATATTTGTATAAACCCCACTCTCCTATGTATAGTCACATTTGATTTGAAACATCCCCTTGCACCACCAAGGCTTGCATATGGCGTGGGTGCTGGATATTCGAGCGTCCGTCATGCCAGACGCGTTGCTGAGAGATATGATTTGGATTTGATTGTGTGCCTCAACTGCAATTGTATCTGGGTGATTCTTTCACAGGATTAGCCCAGACTGTCTTTTCAATTTTCATTCCAGGGAATCCCCGTCTGAGTTTCAGCCTTTTGATTGATATCACCCGATCTTGCTGCCTCCATAGAACTTTGAAGATGACTTCGTTGTAGCTTCAAACACCCGGCGGGTTGCTGCCACCCAAGGTCTGAAAGGGAGAGAGGCCTACACCGGAGAGCTGTCAAGCATGGCGTTGCATTACCATGCAAAATATCGAACCGAATGATCCCCATGAAAAAATCAGCAGATGATGATTCGGTGGAAATGGTGAGCTGGCCTTTTTTGTTACCTCATCACTTTGAACCTTGCCTATTGTCTTGATCTTTGTGGTTACTATTTTCTGTTTGAAGAATACGGTTACTATGGGGTAACATGGAAAATGCTCCGCAACAGGAAAGCCATGATCTTACCTCGTCAAACCCCTGGCTTAGGCGAGAAGTTTGATTGATGAGGGGCACCTTGACGCCCTGGTGAACGATTCTTCGAAATTGCCCGAGTACTGGGACGGCATGATGCGAGAATACCCAAATCACTAGCCTTCCTTCAGCTGCACGCTCAGCTATGCATGCAAGAAAAATGCGCATGTGTGCTCATGCCTGGGCAGTGCTGCAAGTTAATGTGATACAGTGACTTGCGCTAGTGTTTAGGGTTCAGCGAGCGCGCGGATTTAGGGTTTAGCAAACATGCAAAGTGCGCGGGTAAAATTTAGGGTTTAGGGTTTAGCCAGTGCGCGGATTTAGGGTTTAGAGTTTAGCCAGCACTTGTAGTACTTATACTTGCTTTTGCTTAGCGGAATTTTAGAATTTTTTTTGGACTATTTTTTGTGTAAAAATGTTTGCTTTTTTTGTTTGTAAATTTCTAATTTTCTTTTCTCGTTTGCTCTCAGCAAAGTTATTTTCTGCATCAAAACCAGGGACCCCGTAAACCCGCCATTGCGTTTTACTTTGCTGGATAACTTGGAAACAGCTGTCAATCTGTGATTTCCAGTCGGGAAATGACCATTGAACTCTTAATGTTTGGAAGCGTTAGGTTCAACCCAGCAGCTATGTCACCAATGTATTTGTGTTTTTCTCGTGGGTCTCCTTTCTGAAACACGTTTCAAGGCAGAAAAGTTATTAGGGATAGCAAATGCGCTATTTTCTTTTCTCGTGGCGTTGGGCTCTGAACTGCTGCAGATTCCTGTCCTTGTCCGTGCATGGCTTTTGGCTGTTCGGGCCAAAGCCACATTCAGCGCCATGCAGTCTTTGGCTGATCCGGCCAAGGCTGCATGCGCTGGGTCTGGCGATGGCAAGTCCACATGGATGCGGTTGTCAAGCAAATAGACAGCTGAGTTTCTTTTGGATCCTGCAAGCCCAGAGGCTGGGTCATGGTTACAGGAGCAGCCATGGGGGATTGGCTGCAAAGCTTGAGGATGAACGTGAAAGTTTTCTCGCCCTTGTTTCCAAAACTCGCACTAAGTTACTGAAAGCATTTCCGCTGCATGAAGTGTCAGACAGAGTGGAAAATTGCAGAAATGCGTTCTTTTGGATGCGGCAGCACTTGCATGGCACCGGCGTTGCCAAATGTTTGCAGGACCTGAATAGCCTTGGACATTTTGACGACAATCAACTTGACAGACTTAGACCCAGACCGTCGCATTGTCACAGGGTTGCCGCTGCGAATGCAAGGTGTTAAATGCGGTCTCACCAACAATACCAAGCAAGAGTTTCTTCATGCTGAAGAGCTCATGGCACTTTTCGTGCAAGTGAGCCAAGCAGGGGTTCACTTGGGCCGACATGGGCACCTGGTTTGATTTTTTTTCGTGGCAGTGCACGAAGGCCGTGTGGATGTTAATCTTCGCACTGGGGAATTTCATGTGGACTTTGGCAAGTCGAACATCAGCTGCTCCGGCTGAGTTCGGATCGCCAATCCTGGCAGAAGCGTGACAGGCTGCTCCGGCCTGCGCGCTTGGAAGTCTTAGTTTTACTTAGGCAGCAATGACGAACGCAACAGGCTGATCCGGCCTGGGCGCTTGGGAGCCTCATTTTTGTATGGCAGCAAATCTTTGCACAGCGGCGGCCTTGCAGAAGCCAGCTGCTCGTCGAGCTCGAAATCCATGACAGCAAAAACAAGACGAAAGACTCTTAGGAGCCTCTCCGCTGCCCCTGACAAGCTCCTAAGGAGAGGACGATTTGACCTCTCGCCGTCGTTGGCGATGCTCCTAAGGAGAGGACGCGGAGAGGACGAAACTGAAATTCCGTTAAGCGATCATGCAAAACATACCATTGTCCTCTCCGTGTCCTCTCCTTAGGAGCATCGCCGTCGTTAGCGATGCTCCTAAGGAGAGGACGATTTGACCTCTCCTTAGGAGCTTCCAAATACTCGTTCGTCGTCGCTTTTGGCTCCAGTTGTTTTATAGTGGTATTTCTGACCCGGCCGTTCCCTGCCTCGGACACAGGAGCCATTGGCTGCTCCGGCCAAGGCTCTCCAAAAACTTCTTGCCCAGGCTTTCGGACGAATGGACATTGAAATGGTCTCAGGAAAAGGACCTCTATGGTAAGAAGCACCTCATCTCTGTGGGAGGCAAAACAGAAGGATGGACGAATATGGACGACGAGCCCAAGGTCAATGACCGTGCGAAGGACGCGCCAGAGCCAGTGTGCTTCTTCAGCCCTCCCATTGAGCTGATGGAAGAGCTGTTGCACACATTCTTTGGGAAGATGGATGTGGATCTGAGGGCGGCAGATGGCAAACTAGCTTTTGCTTGTTTGCAGAACAGAGTGGCCTACCTTGGTGTCACCTACAACGAGGTCCACAGCAAGCTGTTGGAGGGACTTGACCTGATGCAAACCAGCATGGCAGACCCGTCGAGCCCTTTGTTCAACAACAAAACTATGCGCAAGCCATCGGCGTCGTGACCCACACTCCGACTCCGAAGCCGAAGCCGAAGCCAGGCCCAAAAGCAAAGACAGAAACCAAAAACAGGAAACCAAATGCGTCTGGGAAGCCGAAGCCCAAGCCGAAAGCCAAGGCAACTGAGGAGCCTCCGCTAAAAAAATAAAAACAAACCAGGATGGATGGCGATGACGACGATAAGGAGACGTGACGAAGAGGAGGATGACGTTTGGGACCCGCTGGTTACCGCCTAGCTTGTACGACTTGCGTGTGTGACAGGAATTAGCTGCTCCGGCTACTCCTGCTCACGCACTGGCAAAGCAAGTCGAAAATTCTGAATTTTGAAATTTCGATAGCTCAGCAAGCAGATGGCAGGTCTGGCTGCTCCGGCCGGGCTGCCACATGCATTGGGCTGGCGTTTTTGGGACGTTAAGGATCAGCTGCTCGGCTTAAAATGAAACGCGTGCAGCCTCAATGGTTCCAATGCTTCAAGATTCAGAAACTTATTTCCTTTCCTCGTTCCCCGAAGGAACATTTCTCGTTGAAAGCATGCAAAGTTATTTTGGTGTTTTTTCGTACATGGATTTACCGGTTGCATCCCACCATGTTGCAAGTTTCGTCTGAAGCTTCTTTGTTTATCAGCTCAGCAAACG
>CAMXCT020002474.1:0-5000 GCA_947184155.2 Cladocopium goreaui | reverse complement strand
AGCCTCAAGCTCGTTTGTTCGTGCCCTCTTCCTGTTCCCTGTTCCCTTGTCCCCATGGCGGCTTGGCTTGGCCCTGGTCCTGAGAAGCATGAGACACTGGAGATGCCGCTGAAGGGCTTGAGAAAGGCCA
The DNA here is from genome assembly GCA_947184155.2 of Cladocopium goreaui. Classification (NCBI taxonomy): domain Eukaryota; class Dinophyceae; order Suessiales; family Symbiodiniaceae; genus Cladocopium; species Cladocopium goreaui. The sequence goes on along the minus strand of CAMXCT020002474.1, from coordinate 4,870 downwards.
CAATACTTTTTAGGTGGCAGAAATTGGTGGGTCTTGCCATGGAGTTTCTGGCTGAGTACCACCAGAGAGCTGGGTCTGACAGCACCATTACTTCCTTTAGCCGGCCACAAGCCCATCCCCTTGGGTCCTGGAGTTTGACACTGGAGCCTGTGACCAATCATGATGATGCGATGTTTGATGACATCCATCCTGAAGGCTACTGGCGAGATGGGCAAACTGTGAGAGTCCAAAACTGGCCGGGAGTGCGAAGTGAGCCAAGTGAGGGTTTTAATTTGAGGCAGTTTGTTGGTGAAGAGTGAGCGGTCGACGGTACACAAATGTGTTCACTGTCACTGTTCACTGTGACTGTTCACTGTTTCATGGTCCATGTTCAGCTGCAATATGGCTCATAACCTTCTTTCAGCTGCATACTCAGCTGCATATGAATCATAGCCTTCCTTCAGCTGCACTCTCAGCCGCGCATGCAAAAACAATATGCATGTGTGCTCATGCCTGGTTGGCCAGTGCTGCAAGTTAATGGCGACAGCTGCTGACATCGGAAATGTTCAGTTTCTTGCATTGACCATAACAATGATGTCAGCCTTGGGCAGGTGGCCATCCTTAACTTTGACGATTCCACTGTTCACTGTTGACTGTTCTATTGTGCACTGTTCCACTGTTCACTGTTCCAATGTTTCAATGTTTTTAGGATAACTTAAAAATATATAAAAAAACAAGGGGGCACTTCCTCAGGAACAAGGGGCCAGTTGCAAAGAACAAGGATTGAAGAGGTAGTTGTCCCCTGTCGGCCAACGCCACTCGTCCTTGAAACTCACTGTGCCGCGCACACCACACTGTCTCTTGCGTGTCACTGACTTCCCCTTCTTCCTCAAACCGCGAAGTGTAGGAAGCATGGTATTCAGAAGCACTTTGTTGACCTGGACGGATGGCGTTCAGAAGGATGATGTACAAACACATATGCACTTCTCACCTGGTTGTTAAGCCCTTACAGCCTCTGCCAGAAATCACTGAACTGAACACATCTTTGTATACTAGTTTTTTTCACACTTTCCCCAGCTGGCCTGCGGCTGGCGTTTCAGAGCTGCGATGGTCACAGTTTTTGCCGCCCAGTGGAAGTCAGAACTTTTGAGTTTCAGCACTTCGGTTATACGCGCGCACAACGCGTGACTCAAAGTGATAGCCACATAGAGCCATGTAGTGCTTGTCTTCAAGATGTGGTTCCTCCATTGCGTCCACACCTTTCCTGACAGCACGGCTGCCTGACCCAGCTTCATTTTCCTGGTCCTGGCCCTCTTCTTTCCCTTTTTCGCCATGTATATGGATTGGATGGATGTTCAGCGGTATTGCTCTTTACTTTGAGCCAAGCTATGGGAAGTTGCCTTTCATCATCTAAGCCAAAGAATGACATGCAAAACAGAGAATGATGCCGTAGCTCAATCAAGTTACAGATTGAACCCCTGTTTTCGTGGTATTTGCAGGTCTTTTTCCGGGAAAGCGCCTACGGGGCAAAAGGCGTTGTGCCACGAAGAGGTCAGGGAACCAGAGAGCCCCACGAACACTAGGAAGAAAGGTGACTTCCCATCATTTTTTTGAACCAGAACCCCTACTAAAAATTAAGAAGCGTCCAATCGTGAATGCATCATGCCAGAATAATGAAAAGCTGAACTGTCAAGTACCCTTTATGAAAAAAACATGTCGAAACACCATCAGCTGGGGACTCCAACCCACTTGTTGTCTCTGGCAGGCCGCCATGCAGAGTTGCCTGAACGGTGCGAGGAGCAAGAAAAAGGTCACAGAATCGGTGGATCTTCAGGGTTGGTCACTTCCTGTGCTGTAAGAGCATAGCATGAAATCTAGCATTTTGATATCCAAAGTAACGGCAGGTGCCCTGCCTGACAGCCCTGCACCAGCTACAGGACAGGATGCTAGATTGTATGAGAACGAAAAATGGGGTTGATGGTTGAATGCATGAAAGGACAAATGACCCAACTAACTAGTGGGTTGATGGTTGAAACATGACACAATAAAAGGTGAATGCATGGAATTGTTGGATAGAATGGCTGATAGTTAACGAGGATTTCCCAGTCAATATGGTCTTTCTGAAAAATGTTGATTGCACTGATGCCTTTGTCTTTTCAACCCAGCAAATCTGAACCAAAGACTGAGGAACACAGCATGCATGTTTTTTGCAACCTGTTCCGGATATGCTAGTTCTACTGGAGCAAGGTTTTTACTAGCCTAAGGCTCTTACAGCCTTTTTTTTCGGCTCTTACAGCCAAGCTCTTACAGCCTTTGATGGCTCTTACAGCCAGGCTCTTACAGCCTTTGATGGCTCTTACAGCCAGGCTCTTACAGCCTTTGGGGCTCTTACAGCCCATGAAGCTCTTGCAGCTTCTGAGGCTCTTACAGCCAGGCTCTTACAGCCTTTGAAGCTCTTACAGCTCCTGGCACTCTTACAATGCCTTTTTTGGTCCGTCCTGCCCCCCCCACGCAGGTTTGATTTGATAATGTTGAGCATGGCCATGACTTAGCCAATACTTTCTTTAAAAAAATGGCATGCCACATTTCATGTGTATGAGCACATTGCCAAAATGTCAAAACCTTCAAAAATTAAAAGATGTTTTTAAAACATATTTTTTGTCTTTGATTATCGTTTTGCCAGATGTTAAAAATTACACCACCGTAGACCCCAAACAGTGGGTGGATTCAAGAAGTGATTTGGGGAACAGGGTCAAACACATGAAATAGCAGCGACCATGTCTGCAATAAGTGCCCACTTTTTATATATATACACATATATGCGTTTATTTTGTTCGACTATGCTTGCTTTGTTGCAACGCTAGATGCCAAAAAACGATGGAAGGAAACATCCGATCGGGGGTGCAACTATGTGGATCCAAACGCTCGAATCAAGCAGCATAGGACTGTCAAATTGGATGTGCTGAAAACATCGAAGGATGAAAGTGAAAGATGACATCATTCTCAATCCCGGAGCTCTGTGAACTTTAGAGTCTGCGCAATTCTCGGCGTGCGATAATTTTAGCTGGGAGACTTGGGACAGACAAGCTGGGAGACAAGCTGGGAGACAAGCTGGGAGACAAGCTGGGAGACAAGCTGGGAGACAAGCTGGGAGACAAGCGAGACAAGGACTCGGGAAGGCGGACAAACCATCCAACAAAGGGTAACAAGAAGGGAGACAATGGGAGACAAGGGGGAAGGCGGACACACCATCCAACAAAGGGAAACAAGAAGGGAGACAGGCACCATCCAACAAAGGGAAACAAGAACAAAGACAAGCTGGGAGACAAGCTGGTAAGGGAGGCAAGGGAGACAAGGCGTCGGGAAGGCGGACACCAAAGGGAAACAAGAAGGAGACAACCTGACAAGCTGGGAGACAAGCTGGTAGACAAGCTGGGAGACAAGCTGGGAGACAAGGGAGACAAGGCCTCGGGAAGACACACCATCCAACAAAGGGAAACAAGAAGGGAGACAATGGGAGACAAGAGGAGACAAGAGGAGACAAGGGGGAAGCACCATCCAACACGGGGAACAAGAAGGAGGACACAAGGGGAGACAAGACCTCGGGAAGGCGGAGAAACCATCCAACAGAGGCACACATGTGGGGAGACAATGGGAGGCAAGACCTCGGAAAGGCGAACACGCCATCCAACACAGACAAGGGGGACAAGACCTCACCGCGGGAAGGCGAGCCCAACACAGGCACACATGTGCGGAGACAATGGGACACAATGGGAGACAATGGGAGACAAGGGGAGACAAGACCTCGGGAAGGCACACATGTCGGGAGACAATGGGAGAGAGCGGGAGACAAGGGGAGACAAGACTTCGGGAAGGCGGACACACCATCCAACACAGGCAAATTCTTGGAATCCGATGGAAATCCCAAGGTTGTATTTACTTGTGCTCGGCAAATACTATGACCTGGGCCCCAGAAAGGGAACCAAAGATTTAGAGTGAAATTTCCAGAAACCATTTAGTAGAGAATCATGATTTTTCACTGCAACCCGTTTTCACTACAAAATGTGTACGCAAAGTCATTTTGTAGTGACCGACATTGGCTTTTGATCCACCATAAAAACCCCCAACCCATTTTGTAGCAAGGGGGGTTGGTTCAGATTCAAGCGTCATTTTGTAGTATCAGGCTGTGTTTGTAAACGGTTTAGTGGGCACAACTTCTCTGCAGAATGCACACAGGGATGGTGTTGCGAGAATAGAAGCAGATACGGTTTTTGCATGCTTTACTATTTGATCCCAATAAGGGAAACCCGACCAGTTAATTCCACAGGAGCAGGGGCCCATTCATAGGTCCAGTGCCAACTAATTTTTGATGAGATGGGAAGATTTGTGGACGGATCATGACGGATCATCATGGCAAAACTTAAGCCAATCGTTGCATGTGCTTTGTTCTTTTTGATCTCCATGCGTGTGCGACACTCTGGATCATGGAAGTTTTGCTCATCCATGAGGTTATTCTTCCAGTAGGTCCGGAAGCTTTCATTCCTGGACCAAAAAAGATCATGACAAATTCTGAATGTAAGGTCCGCTCACGAAATAAGTAGGGTTTCCTTTGCTCTTCCCTGTTCCTGGCTAGCTTTGACCTCCTGTCCAGACCAAGCTGGCACAGGTGGACAGCTCAGACGCCATTATTGTCGGTGGGTACTCTGGCAGCACTGACCTCGACAGCCAAAGCCACGCCGGCAGCGGCGACGTCATGGTGATGAAGTTTTCGTCCGCCGGCGCCCACCAATGGACTGTCCTTCGTGGCGGTTCAAGCAGTGATTATGCTTACAGCCTTAAGGCGGGAAGGGCGGAGTTGTTCGTGGTCCATGTGCCGGAGCATTTGCTGGGG